>JAZHYW010007509.1:0-20788 GCA_037355805.1 Ixodes ricinus
GGGCAGCATAGAAGGTTCCTGTGCCGGCTCTCACGGAGCCAGAGTTGCGCGCCTGGTTTCCGTGCCGTGCCGCGCTCGCTGGTTGCCGATATCCGGTCACGTGAGGAGCAGACTCCTCAAATGCCGTGCAGGGAAGCCACCGGTACCGTCACTTCGTACCGCAGTTTAACGCGCAAAGAGCCGCAAGCGGCTCGCGAGCAGCAGCTTGGCCACCCCTGCACTACAGCAACAGTTCGGTGTTCAAGTGTTAATGGTTCAAAAACGCGAGTGTCTCCTTGTGCTTGTATTATGCAAGTCATCTCACGCACCTGTGAAGTGTGTGAGACAACATGAGATGCTTGGTTAGATCACATGTACTAATGACTTGAATCTCTAACAACAGGAGAGAAGCTGTGCTTGTAGCACAGATGCCGCCATAGTCCCGAGGCACCGTCTAGCAAGGTAAGCAATCAGCTATTCTGCTGATCTTTTTTTTTCTTTTGAGATTGTTAAGCATATATTGTGAAACTAGGTTAGGTGCTTGATTAGATCACGTGTACTAATGACTCTAATCTCTATTGCACAGGCGAGAGGCTCTGCTTGTATCACAGACGCTACCATAGTCCCGATGCACTGTCTGGGTAGGTAAGCAACCAACTATCCTGCAGACTGTTTTTTTTTTTAGGATGTAATGCATATATTGTGAAATTAGACTTGGTGCTTAGCTAGATCACGTTTACTAATGATTAATCTGATGCACAGGCCAGAAGCTCTGCACCTAGCACTGATGCCGTCAATGTCCCGATGCACTTTCTGGCAAGGTAAGCAATCGACTATCCTGTGGACACTGTTTTCCTTTTTTTCTTCTTGTCAGACTGCCAAGTAAAATTCTGTGACTAGGCTAGGTGCTTGCTTAGATCACGTGTACTAATGACTCTAATCTCTAATGCACAGGCAGAGAGGCTCTGCAGCACAGGTGCTACCATAGTCCTGAGGCTCTGTCTGGCAAGGTAAGCAATCAACTATGCTCCAGACTGTTTTCTTTTTCTCAAGTTGTTAAGCGTATCTTGTGAAACTAGGCTTGGTGCTTGGATAGATCACGTTTGCTAATGACTATTCTCTGATGCACAGGCCAGAAGCTCTGTACCTAGGAGATGCCGCCATAGTCCTGAGGCACCATTTGGCAAGGTGAGCAATTGACTATTTGGTGGACCCAGTTTTCTTTTCTTTACTTGTCAGACTGCTAATTTTATATTGTGTTAATAGGCTTGATACTTGGTTAGATCACATGCACTAATGACTCAAATCTCTGATGCACAGGCTAGAAGATCTGCACGTTGCCCGGGTCGTCACAACCCTGATGCACCGTCTGGCAAAGTATGTAATCAACTTTCCTGCGGACACTGATTCCTTTTTCTTTTTTACTTGTCAGGTCATGTCTTAATTTTTATCGCACAGACGCGAATCGCTCCGCACGTGACACACACGTTAGCACACCGTCGGCCCCGGTACACCCTTCTGCACTTGGTGTTCCTGTGGACGCTGCTGTATTGTCATATCTTTTTGTCATGCTTGCCAGACCCCTTTACATAACTTGTACATATATAAGAAACACTACAAAATTACATCATATATTCACAATGTGAACATCCTATGTGTGTTCATCCAATGTGGACATCCCACAACATTTAATGGTTCATGGGTGCACGTTTCTCATAGTCATGTTCAGGATATTGTTGCTTCAACTCGGGATGATGTAGATTCTTCAACTTCATCTGGAGTAAATTTACCTGTGCTCACACATCCTGTAAAGCTCGGTTCCTCCTGAGAAAAGGTGTGGTCACCCATGTGAAGCAACAGATTTTTCCTGGTGTTGCTATATTCTGTTGCTTTTAAGCTTTCTCTTTATTGCCAATATTGTGCTAAAGAAATACGTAGAAAGGTTTTTCCTATTCTTGCAAAGGGGAGAACGCTACTCAATATTTACACAAGTAGTTCATTGATAAAAACATGCCTAATTACAGTGTCTGTATTTTATTTGTTGCATCATTCACAAGTGCACATACCCATTGGTAGCTCTGTTAATGCAGCTTGATGTACTAAGGTAGCTATTTGGGCGAGTCGGTAAACGTTATACATGATGAGAACAGCACAAGACAGGACGAAGCTTGGTGTCTTGTGCTACAGGTCGCAATTTAAAATTTGTTCTCTACTAATGTGAGAAGCTCATGTGTTTCATTATCATTACTCTTCAATACATGTAGGGGATGTTCTTGACTGATTTATCATCAAGTAATTTCTTGGGCTCTTTTTTTACTGATATATCACCTTGAACTCTGTTTAATGTTTTTTTTCCTAATTGTACCTGCTACTGGAAAAGCGATGTAGTCACAGTTGCCATTGAACCATATGCAGCAGCACATGGATGATATGACTACAGTTTAGCACACAAATAATGTAGAAAGAGCCGCCACTGGGCAGGGCAAAAACTGGCCGAAACCCTGGGGGGGGGGGGGCTGGTTTGCCCCCCCCCCCACACACACACACACACTCACAAAAAACAAGTTGGTACGCCACTGACCATACATATTCCCCACAATCTATGCCCTCCCCACCTACCACCGTTTGGGAACAAGTGGATTTCTATAAGTATCTGTATTCCTGAATACTTTTTCGCCAATTTCACAGAAGTGTCTCGGGGATGCACCATTGCCTAAAGGACTATCTGTCTCAGTATTTGTATTCCCGAATACTTTTTGGAGTGTCTCTGCCCACCCCTGGTTTATAGCACGTTGATTTATTCTATCGTTCTTATTATTTTCCAGGTACTTCGGGCAAATCAACCCATCTGAAGGGCGATACAAAGGAGCAACCAGCGGCATTGCACCGAAGTTGCTAACTCTTCAAGTGCTTTGACATCTGTGAGTGTGCCATCCTTCAATTATACTATGTGTCACTAGTTGTGTGTAGTGCAGGTGAATGCAACGCCATGCGGAGAGAGAAAAGGCGAGCACTAGGAAGGCATATGGGAGGGAGGGCTAGGGGAGAGGGGAAAGCACTAGGAATGTTAGATAGGAGGAGGTTACTCTCCTCACCCGCCTTTCTAGTGCTTGCCCTTTCCCTCGTCGGACATTGCCTTAGCGCTTTGTTCGTGCACTTCTTTTACTCGTCCTTTGTCAAATGTTTGCACTGTTTTCACGTTTGAACATTGCCTTAGCCTGTACTGCACGCAAGTAGTGACCCGGAATATAGTCACCATTGTGCAAATTATGATGCTCTGGCAGATAATAGATAACTGTGGGTAAAATTAATCTGCTCAGTGCTTGGACACGCAGCTCGCGACTTGCTTGAACACGGCCCACAGGAAACCAGCTGCAAGCCCCCGTTTTCATAACGAGCCTTACAAATGGCATGCATTTTAATGATATCATGTCGCTAATTCATTTACGCTCGAAACGTAGCTTTGCTCTTATAACATAATCACATAGTTAATATTGTTCCGTTTTTATTTGTCAGGTGTTTAGTTTCTATTTTTCCTTCCTGTCTTTTTTAGTATTTAGCACCTGCACGACAATTCCGCTGGTAGGCTGCAACCACGAGCTCTTTGCTCAAGGATGCACCTCAACTGCATGAGCTCTCGCTTGTCAGAAGCAACCACCAAAGATAAATTTATGAACTCTGGATTCTCGCCCGCAGAAAATATCACCATTAAAGTACAAGTATTCTTTCAGACTGGTGCTATCAAGAATTCTCAGAAAAGCAAGAACTGTCGACTAAAGACATTCTTTCGAGACATGTTGAGCTTGAATATATCCTGAGTGAAGTAAGCAACGACAACAACAGTGTACTTGTTCTCTTGTCCTCTTACAAAATGCCAGTATGTTGGCGGCAGTAGAGCGCAAGGTCCCTTTAACAAATTTCTTGACCCCCCAGCCTCCCCTCCCCCCGTGCCTTACATAAGCCCTTGACCTTTTGGGGGTGGGCTATCTGGCCTCTACACTCAAATGAGTTTGAGAACACTGTTTTAGATGG
This sequence comes from Ixodes ricinus, assembly GCA_037355805.1. Classification (NCBI taxonomy): domain Eukaryota; kingdom Metazoa; phylum Arthropoda; class Arachnida; order Ixodida; family Ixodidae; genus Ixodes; species Ixodes ricinus. The sequence goes on from JAZHYW010007509.1 coordinate 4,012, forward strand.
TCCGAAATTTTGTTAAAGGAAGCTTGCATTAGGACACTACTAATGTTGGCATTCGTTTATCTGGTTTGGCGGCTACTGAGAACAAGGTTGCTTGTGGCATTTTTCGGCTAATTGTGCGTTTTATTAGTAAAAATAAACACAGTTGCAATAAGAAACAGGCTGGCATAGTTGAAAACTGCCAAGATCAGTTGTTTAAATATATTAGAAACACATGCTTTTTTTATTAGTTTTCGGTTTGACAGCCTTGCACCTGTATCTAAAGTGGTAAACTTTCCACCCCACTATTCTTCAATGGTGTGCAAAATATTTATGAAGTTGGCTGATTTATTGGTTTTTGATAATGCTTATTAAGTAAGGTGTGGGGCCTTGACAGTGTCCTATATGTATCTAATCATGGTATACAATTACGTTTTGCTTTTCAGGAATGCTCCATGGCTCTTCTTGGTGTTCATCACCCAAGGCACAAAACTAAGTGTGAGAGATAAGACGTGCAAAAAGAAGAAAGGAAACAAGCGACGTTTCTGGCGCATGCCTTTCGTCAGACCACACAGCAAGCTGCAAGTTTAATGTGTATTTTTGTAGTATATGTTTCACCCAGTGTTTACGAGCAATAAATATGTAAGAACAGATGCCAATTTTTGTAGCTTATTTTATCAAGTATTGCATGATCCTGACAATGTTATATTCGCAGGAATGACACAAAAAAGCTCTCAATTGTATTTCAGGTTGACAGTTAGGACGTCAAAATGATGACAAACTGTATAATGAAATGACGATAAAATGTGTGATTGGCGGCTTAATTGTATTTCCGGTGGACAAATGGGACATCAAAATGGCACAAAACACCGTCATTTGACGGTTAAAAGCTTGGAAATAGAGCTGCAAATACATTTCCTGTAATTTTGATGGAAAATGTTCTAGTGTTAGTTTTGTCGACTTCGCACATGTACACCTAAGAATAGGGTTTATCGGTGTTCCCAGTAAGTGAGAAGGGTGTGGAAAACGGTATATAAGTACACCTAAGAATGGGGTGTAACTGCATTCCCAATAAGTGAAGAGGATGTGGAAAAAAGGATATATGTACACCTAAGAATGGGGTGTATCAGTATTCCCAGTAAGTGAGAAACGGAATATATGTACACCTAAGAATGGGGTGTATCAGTATTCCCAGTAAGTGAGAAACGGAATATATGTACACCTAAGAATGGGGTGTATCAGTATTCCCAGTAAGTGAGAAACGGAATATATGTACACCTAAGAATGGGGTGTATCAGTATTCCCAGTAGTGGGAAACGGAATATATGTACACCTAAGAATGGGGTGTATCAGTATTCCCAGTGAGTGAGAAACGGAATATATGTACACCTAAGAATGGGGTGTATCAGTATTCCCAGTAAGTGAGAAACGGAATATATGTACACCTAAGAATGGGGTGTATCAGTATTCCCAGTAAGTGAGAAACGGAATATATGTACACCCCGGGGTGGGGTGTGTCATATGCACCCGCTGAGGTGCACATGTGCACCTCAAAATGAGGTGCATGTGTGCACCCCTTTTGGGGTGTCGCATATATACCCATGGGGGTGTCGTATATGGGACAAGTCACATACACCCCCTGGGAGTAAGTACTACACCCCTTTTTTTTGAGAGTGATATGAGCAGATTTTTCGTATCGACTAAGTGTCATGGTGTGACTATGCACGGCGTGTGGATCTAGGTGCACGGCGTGCGGACTACCTAAGCTAAAACATTTATTTTTGGCACCAAATTTGCTCTCTGGCGAACTATATAGCACTGGGTGCGGGACTATATCCCGTAGAAAATACGTGTATATGGTAAAAGAAAAAAAGCTTCGGATGAATAGGTTAGTGGAGTACTGGGACCTTGCCCGTGTTCGTACTCCTTGTTTGTAGGTCTGCAAGTTCCGTCTGTGACTACGCTAGGCGGGTTACTATAAGAGCGGCATACTAATGCTAAATTAAATTCCCTACTCTCAGCTTATCGTGAGTTTTTCCAATTGATACACCAGATTTTTCAGTGTCCATACGGAACAAATCTCCAAAATGCAACAATTTTTAGAAAAAAAAACAAAAAAAAAAACAAGAATCCTTGAGCACCGAAAAACATTTTCCAATTCTCCTTATAAAACGTTACGACTTGGTAAATTCGCGGCCTGGTTATGGCGCTGAGATTCTGGTCCCTGTTAATCTCTCTCATCGTGTCTTCGTTTATTTTGCGCCGTTTTAGCTTCGATAGTTTTACGGAGGGTGTATATTCGACCTTATATTTATTAGCCTTCTTTGTTTTGATTATTTGTCTTGCGTTGACCGCATACAGAAAAGAAGCAGAACTACAAGATACTAAAGCGAAAATCTTCAACACACCGCACGCGCTCGAAAGAAAAATCCCGACTTACGCACAATCTCACTTTCGTACGTACCAGACTCTACGAGAGAGAGGAGCACCAAAGAAAAATGTGACGTAAATTTTTATAAGCCTTCTAAAAGCTCGACGGTTACATATCGACCCTAGGAAACTACATAAAACAATGCACATATACACTCGCAGCAGTATTTTTTTTTTAAATGCACAGAGTGAAAAACGAAAAGAAAGGCACAATTTTTGAATAAACGGAATCGCACAAAATGCTGCCAAAAGAAATAAATAAAAAAAATTGCCAGGCGTGAGCAAAATTTTTGTGGAGGGCTTGATAAAGGAACCCAAATTATTAACAACATCCTGGTCACGCGAGGAAAGAAAAAAGCGCGTATAAAATCATTTTTGGCCGCAAATTTTCTTTCGGAAACCCAGCACCGCGGTGGGCGTGTCAACCGGCCGGCCCCTAGTTGGGCGATCAAAGCCTAACAAGCGAGCTATCATTTAAAAGATGGGAGCAGCTGAGAGAAAGAGAGAGAGTCCTAGCCAGAACACGTACAACAAATAAAAAGAATAAAACACGACTCGTCCGTGCTTAGCGCGTGTATGTACTAGTATAGTTATGCGTTCGAGATGTCATTAATTTAGCCTCCCTTTCTCTCCCTCCTCCCACTTCCTTGCTTTTCTACTTCTCCGCCCTAATAGCAACGCCCTTGCGAAGCAAGATAAGTCTCACGCAGATGACAAAAAGAATAAAAAAATACAGGGATACCGAGATGACAAACTGAAATGTTAGAAAACCAAAAACCGCAATAGCAGCGCGCTTAACAAAAAAAAAACCAAATGCTATGTGGATATTTTATGTTGAAAATAATCGGTCAGAATGAATAATCACTTAAATATCCATATCCTTACATATACCTAGGTATACGAAGATATAGAACAAAATAAACCGTAAGAAACTCTCAGGCACTTGGAGAGATAATTAAATCATTTATTCAAAAATAAATATACTTTAGAGACCATTCTTTTTTGTGTGCAGTGTGTGTGATAGCCTCGTTACACGTGCGACACAGTTAACAGAAGTTACGCTATGCCCCAGTTATCACGCTACACCTTGAAGATACCTGACCTGCCCCAAGCGTCAGAAGCATACCTGAAACTTGACAAACGCTGCTGTGCAGCGTTTCTGTCTCAACGGGTTGGCATCCTGCGCTGAATGCGCAACGGACTAATGGCGATGCCGACTTAGGCCTGGTTCGAAATTCTCGGCGTCATCCGCGGCGGCCGAAGCGAATCGGCCGCGGCAATGCACAGTGAGACGCTACGCACGGCGGCCGAATTCTTGCAGATTCGCCCGCCGATTCGCAAGTGTGAACCAGGTCTTACGGTGGGCGGCGTCGCGTCAATCCACTAGTTAGAGTGTCTCGATGTTTTCTGGGCTGAAGACTCCTCCCAGAGTGTGGAACACTCTGTCGTCTGGCTAGAGCCAAACCGCTCCCTTGCCTCCCACTCGTACGTAGCCGTTTATCGACTGTTTACGCGGTTATTGAGCACTACCTACCAATGTAGTTGATTAACGCTGAAGCTTGGGCTAGTTGGTATTCGGGACATAATGAGAACAAAGACAGCGCGAAGACGAGGACAAAGTAAAATGAAACCGTCAGGACACAGCACTCTGTCCTGTCAGTTTCCTTTTACTTTGTCTTCGTCTTTGTCCTGTTTTTTTGTATTTTATTACGAGCATTGCAACGTACGAAATGATCGAGGCATTACTTTGGGGACATGTAATTCGCGTGTTCCGTCGACTCTGCGTTTGTTTTCGGCGATGCATCTAATGACAATCCGGAGATGCATTGTAAAGATGGCCGCATTTGCGATGCTTGTGCTGCATCATCGAGTCGAGGAAGACTCTACTGGGAATAATCTATTCCTACCTCAACGTGGGCTCAGCCATTTGCAGGGGCACAAGCCGATCCACCGGTCTCACGCATACAAAGTCACCGCATCGCTGGAGCCAAGATGGTGGCCGACGGCCGCAAAGGTGGCACTTGCCCTCCCAAAGGATGTCGCCAACTAAGGCGCAGCCAGCAAGCACCACTGAGGCGAAATTCGGGGAGGGGGAGGAGGGCGGCAAGCTTAGTTTTTTAGGTGATTTGATTGAGCTTAAATCCCTGGGCTCCGCAGCGGGAGCCTTTACTGGCAGCACGACTCGAGACATGGGCGCTTTCACTCCGAGAAGGAAACTCACCGAGGCACCCTAATTAGGTCGCAAAGCGCAGCTTCTTCTAGTTGTCCACAAACTTGGGGACAACTATGTGTAAATTTCTGCAGCCATAAATGCAATGCTGCAGGCTCGTGCTGTCCCCTGAGAGCGCAGTGCTTAGTAGTGTTGACGAGTGGGCTAGTTGGTCATTATATTAGCGAAAATAAACAGCGCAGGAACAGGACAGAGCAGAAGGCGGCAGACACACACAGCGCTGTCTGTGTCTACCGCCTTCTACTCTGTCCTTGCCCCTGCGCTGTTTGTTTTCCACATAGAGCGCAATCTTGCAAAAATACAGACATACTTTCGAGCAAAAACATATTTATTGGTGGACTTTTAGGGAAACGCCAGTGGCATCCGCTGCCTCACGCTGCTTTCGCTGTCCACCCGTCTGGACAGCCCGTCTCCTTCGCTCACAATCCGTCTTCTTTTGCCGCCTACTTAGGACCAGCGCCAGTACTTAGTTGACACTCCATTTTGTAACAGAAACCAAGGCATACGCGCCCCCCGCACAACCTCAAGTTCAGACTCGCCCCAGCATCCGCGCACGGATTGGCTTCCGCCCCATGACGCCACCTCCTCTCGCCCTCTTCCCTACTCTCCTCCTCTCTACGCGGTGCGCTCTCCTTCCACTGGTTTGTTCACAGACGGACGCCATCAGCTTTTCCCTGTCATGTCGGTACTAATGCGAACGCATTAATAAGCAATCGATGTTGGGCTGCTATGTACTAAATTCGTACGCGAAACTCTACCCACGAGCTTCAACCAGGTTCAAACTTGAAAGGCTCTGTATCGCACGAACGAGCGGATTCAGAAAACGATACAGGCGTATATTATATAATAAACGGGTATCGTTCACCACTAAGACTCAAAACCAACGAATGAAAAAAAAAATTGGAATTATACAAAAAAAAAAACTACGCAGGCAAAAAATAAAAATGCTTTAGCCACTCTGCCCTCTTTGGATAAGACAAAAAAAAAAAAAAGAATAGCCCAAAGGAAGGTTTCCTTGTGTTCTCCTCTAAAGAGGGCGGCACCGTCGCCTCTTCACCGCCATTTTAGTCGATCTGCTTTCCTTAATCGCTGGACATGATGTGCGTCGTATAATATTGAAGGGCTAATCAGCCACTCGGGCCTATCATCCCTTTCCTCTTTTGTTCTCACTAATGTTTTTTTTCGTTCGCTTTTTTTTTAACATTATATGCCGCCAATTAACTCACGCCATGCCCAAGCTACACCACAAGCTTTCCTCCCCTTCCTCATAACACCCCCCCTCCTTTTTTTTCTGGTAAAAATAAACGCAAATTATCACTAAAAAAAAGACAAAGTGAAAAAAAAAGAAGACCACAAGATGGCGGCTAGCCCTCAGGTACATCCGATACCCCAGAGGGCGTGACTGAGAAGGCGGAGATTTTTGAGGGCGTCACACAAGCTGCCTTCAGCCGTTTCCTTTCTGACCCGTACGCTATCAAGCGCGTTTCTTTTTTTATTATTCTTGTTTTTTTATTTTTACGCGCTATCAAGCGTTGCTGCTTTACGTGTATTGGTTACATTCGCGTACACGAGCGCCTGTGCACATGGGAGGGTACGGGGATCAAAAGGAATCACGGATGGAGGGGTGGGGTGCAGGAGGAGGGGTGGCGATGCACGCGGTCGTGACTTTCGATGGGACCTTAATACTCTTCTCTCTTTTTTAATACTGGTAACTTTACCTTTTATTACATTATTTTTTTATTTTTAGGGTAGGGGCGGAAAGGGGAGGGTCCGCATTGTTTTTTTTGGTTTCGGCTTCGTCTCGGCTAGTCCCCGATGGATGGGTTCGCTGCTGTTGTTTATAATAATGTTTTCTTTTTTTCTTCTATTTTTGTGGAGGGGCTGTTGTTACGCATGCTGCATAACCTGTAAATAGAATAATAATAATAAAAAAAACTAAGTACCCGGTTGTTTTCTGAAGTTACAATTATAACTACGTGCCTTCTTTGGTGTGACATTGGCGGCTGTACAAATTACCACAGTGAAATCTCGGCAATGTCCACGCCTCCAGCTTCTCGATTTTATATTTCTGGGAAAACTTTAGCTACGACGTTCACATGTAGCTGAATGATCCTCCCAAGAACGTGGCTCTCACATATATTTATTACAGAAATATCAAAAATACGACCCGGACAGTCATTGTACGTTCTAACGTGGAAACACCGGAGAGAAAGTGAAGAGGAGGAGGAGATGAGAATGTGACGACGACAACGGAATGCCGAGCTCTGATTGGAAGAATTACTGGGTAGACACAAAGAAAGACATCTGATTTGTTTTCTCTCTCTTTCTCCGTTCTGAGCGAACCAGAGCGCCATCTGCTCATGGCGCAGGGTCCGGCGTCCGGCGTTCAAACCCCGGACCTTGTGCGAGGAGCAGACGGCGCTCTTGTTTCCACTGTTGAAGCGGAGACAGTGGGTAGAAGAGTGTAGACCCAAAGACAGCGAGCCTTTGGGTCAACCCACTGATCCTTTCAATCAGAGCTCGGCGCGTCTCTTTCAACTGCTCACCGTATAGACGACCAGAGGAAGGGGAGATCAGGACGGTTAGAAGAGAGAGTCAAGTTCGATCAGGGGCCTCGATGATTACTATAACGAAGGTCCAGGAGGGAATTCAAGCGGGCGCCACAACCGACTCGACATCTTGCTCGAGATGTCCTCCGCAGAAGCTTCTACAAGGGCTTGTCAATCACTGTCCGGAAAAAAGCATCTAGTGGGCCTTCAACGGTGCAGTAAGGCGGGGAACCCCGCCGATTTTTTGGTAGGCTTCGATTTGGCTGGAAATTCGCAGACCGCATCAATAACCCTTTCTCAACTGATAACCAAAATATTTTATAAAAATAAAAAATTTTCGTAAAGTTATTGAATTTGCAAGTTACACCGGCCGCGAGGGTTCCAGGAGGTGACTCTCTACTGGCAACACTGAAAAATCCCTACTTTTCCCTACCCGCGTACGTCACGGATGGGCAAGCGGACGAGTGACTCGGGCAGCAGCGAAGTGGCTTTCCGGGCGCCAGCGATCGAGATTATTTTTTTCGCAGCTTCAAGGTTGAAAGTTCCTTTGCAATGGGTAGCAACCTGTGCTCCGCGATAGATCATAGAAACAGTGCCGGGAAAGCTTTTTTTACCCTTGCTTTCGTGGAGAAAAAAGCGCTTCCAGGCAGTAACGGAGGCCAGCCACGTCAAGGTGCTTTAGAGCGAGCTGTGCGCCGAGAGAACTAGTGTCACGTGAAACATTTTCACTTATGCTCGGAATACTTTATAGCCGCGTGCTGCGAGTTGAGTATCCTCTGAACAGCTGGAACAGCTTCAAGAGCGGCAACGCGCAAACTCGCCGGTTGTGACCACTATAACGACATCCGTCCAATGAAGAGCGCTAATAATATCGTGAAAAATAGTACACAATCTAGCACTATAGCCGACATTTTGCACAGTCACATTTGTATTCACAATTGGTCCAGTGTTTTTTTTATTTTTATTATTTTTTATAAACACTGTTTTTGTTTCGGACGTTGAATCTAGCTCGGGCTACTCTCGGAGTCTCACTCACATGGCCGATATAAGTTGAAGACGAGAAGTGAAACGTCTAAACAAAGTTCAAGTTCGAATTTGGACATGACTTTCGACATACTGCTATTCCTGTCTGCTATTACAGGGGTTTATGGAGCAGGTGTTGAGCTCCATTAATATATGACAGAGCCTTTGTCTGGTATGTCTGTCAAATGGTTGGTGTGCTATATTCTCTGCAGAAGAAGTGATGAAACGTTTTAATTTCACTGTAAACGACGGAATTTTCGCGGGCTCAAATTTCCGCGAATCGGGCCAAAGTTGAAAAATAAAATTATTCGCGGGTTCTAATTTTCGCGAACCCAGATTGCCACTGGACCCCCCCCCCCCTTCCGGCCCGGTTGTCTTTCCATCTTTCTAGGATTCTGCGGCTTCAGTCAATCAGTCAAAATCCAGGAAAGGGAAGACGGCGGTAGGTTGTGTGACTAATGGTCCGGAAGTCACTGCCGTTACCCGCAGCTTCGAGACGCCGACAAAGGCTGGGTTAGTGTTCACATCGGTTTTCTTTGATGTGAACCTTTCTCGAGTTCACTTTTCGAGGTCACACACTTCTGCATGAAAGGACAACCGCCAAGTGCAAGGGGTCAAACCAGTGTATGTAAATAAGTTAAGGGTCCAAACTAACTGGGTCACACACCCCTTAACCTTTCTTGGGTTCACTTTTCGAGGTCACACACTCTGCATGGAAGCCCAGCGACAAAGGGCGATGGGGTCCAACGATTGTACATAAACCGACTCAAAGTGGGTTTAGGGGCCAATCAAACTTGGCTGCGTTCCGGGTCGTCGACGCCAGCACGCTCTGTGTCAGTGCGGTACGTTTTCTGTGCCCGTCAGTCTGCTGTCCCTCGATGTCCTTACTACGTTACTTCAAGCCAGTGGTCGAGAATGCAGAAGATCATCATATGCCGGGACTGCCTAACCCACAGGTATGCAAGACCACACGTGATAAGCGTTCTTTACGTCGGCCAATCAATCGTCGGCCAATCGTAAGATTGGAAAATATGCTGCGGAAAATGGGACAATTGCTGCTGTGAGGAAGTTTTCCGATGGAAGAGAAAAGCTTCTCAACGAGAGCACCGTCAGGGGGATGTAGACCTCCTATATCCAAGCCTACAAGTCCTGTCATTCAAAAGAGCTGGCTACCTTGCCTGGTAAACTTCGAGGTGTCAAGCCTGTGCTTGGAAACTTGATGATGACGTACGGGCGTACATTGTGGAGCTCAGAGAAGGGGCGGTGTTATAAACTCCAGGATTTGCATCGCTGCTGCACTGGGCATTGTATGGCGACCAAGCCTACACTCTTGCCAGAGTTTGCGGGACTCTCGTTCTCGACAGACCCTGGGCAAGATCTGTCCTGAACAGGATAGGATTCGTCAGCGTAAGGCCACGAAGACTGCGCGAAATTTTCCAAACGATTTCGAGGGTGCCAAAAGAAGTTCCTGCAGACTATCGACGAGAAGAGAAACCACTTCAGTATTCCCGACGACGTGGTGCTCAACTGGGACCAAACAGGTGTCAAGCTGGTTCCAGCCAGCAAGTGGACGATGGAGGCTCCGAGGTTCCAAGCAAGTTGGGGTGGTTGGTTTGGACGACAAAAGGGAAATCACCGTTTTGATGACCACGACGCTTTCTGGCAAACTCTTGCCTCCTCAAGTGTTATATGCAGGCAAAACAGACAGGTGCCATGCCAAGGTCACGTTTCCAAATGACTGGGACGTGGCACAGTGACAACCACTGGAGCAACGAAGCCACAATGCTGCGATTTGTCGACACTGTTCTCCTTCCGTACGTGGAGACATGCAGGAGTCGTGTGAGTGGTGCCAGTCAACATGCACTTTGCATTTTTGACATCTTCGCTGCACATCGTACGAAGAGTCTTCTGCAGAAACTAGCTGCAAACAACATTGAGTACGTCTCGTCCCGGCAAGCTGCACCGGACTCCTGCAACCGAACGACCTAAACATTAACAATGTGTTCAAGACTGCCATGATGAACCGCTTTACCCAGTGGTATGCCGGATGTGTACAAGAGGTGGTGGAGAAAGGACAGAGTGCAGCTGACGTTAAGATCGACTTGCGAGCAAGTGTTATGAAGCCCGTTCACGCAGCATGGCTGATTGAAGTGTATGCGGATCTCGAGAACCGCAGAGACACGATCCGAATCGGCTATACTCTGCAGGAATTTTCTGAAGGTACTAAATAAACTTCTTGAGGTGAGCTGAATTCCGACTTATGGCGTTATTTACTTTAGGATACTTTCCATATCATATTCACATATCGCGTATAATGATATTGTTATGCTTTTGGACGCGTGTTTCCCGGTGTCTCAATGCCGCTTCAAGGTGATGAAATTTTTCCCGAATTGTTCACGAATCGAGGCGGTTCGCGAAATTCGCGAAAATTAGGTCCACGCGAAAATTCCGTCGTTTACAGTATTTCATTGCGGAAAAATTTTATATAGGCCTGAAAAGTTTTTTTTTAACTATGAAAATATTAATGTCGTTTAATGTCGTATTAATGTGTCGCAAATTTATAGCTAATAAAAACTGTGCTAAATCAAAATTCTAATTTAAAAAAAAATCTTATATTGTATTATTGTATATTGTATGTGCTCTCGCAGATGAGTGTTTGAACGCGTTTCATTCTACTCCAAAAAGTTAAAGAAAAAGAAAAAAATAGGGTACACGTTTGTTTAGTAACGTTTGTTAACATATTTTGAATTAAAAGTTTTAGTATGTCTTTCTGTATTTTATGCACCTATTGTATCAAGCAAATATTATTTATTTTAAGATGAACAGTGTATTTGTGTATTTTATACGCATTCCATTGCACTTGATGTTTGGGTTAGTGGTTGCGGAGTTATTTTAATTGTCATTTTAACACGATCTTCATGACCAGTAACCTGCCATCTGATCTACACGAATGCAGTTCATCCTATTTTATACATTTCATTGTTTACAAAATCATAGTCTACATGTGTTAGGTCCTAGCCCAGCACGCACATGTTCGTCGTTTTGGAAGGCGAGCAAGTTCGTACCACACGCACGAACGCTGAAAATGGCATCGACCAGAAGCGCTTTTCAGAAATGGTCTACAGATCTTTTGTTAAATTCCTTAAGTACAAAGGAGCATATTCTATGCCACAAGACAAAAAGTAGTTACACGTGCATGGTGCCTGCAACAGTAACTTTTCTAAAGAAAATCTAAAACAAATGGCATGTTCCTTCAGGTTATACGAGCGTGTGGGGCACCTGTACCCACATTCCGAGCATTTTCCGTGGTGCTTTTGGCAATTTGTAAAAAAAAAAAAAATGTATTGCGTGACTATTCGACCTTTCTGTGGGCAGCCATCTTCTAATAAAATGAGAACGGATTTACTAGCGATTTCACGAAACTAGCGCTGCGGCTTGAGCGTACTCGAGTTGCAAAAAACGGTTTTCTCAAAATTGCTGTTACTCCCGTTTTTTTTTAAATATATATATATATAGTTCATGCACGTAGGCTAAGGTCATACTTTGTGCGAATAGAGATTATTATCAACGTCAATGGCACGAACGCCTCAAGTTTTCTCACTGTTAAGCTCGGTTCACACAGTTGCGTTTGACTGCGTTGCGGCAGCGAGACACCAGGACATCCCATGTGCCAAGTAAGATTCCTTGAATTGGATTCCACGCTTCATACGAAGCACAGATGTGCCGGTGACTCGCTTTCGGTTCTCGCCGCAACGCAGTCAAACGCACTCAAACGCAAGTGTCTGAACCAGCCTTTAGCCGCGTGAAAGGCGAGCGCGACGCGCCCGATTGCTGGCCGCGCGCCTCGCTACCCAACTGTGACGTCACGCTTGGGTGGCGGGGAAAACCTGGAGAAAAGCTGGGAGAACGATGTTTCGGTTTCGGCAGCAAACAAAATACCACTCTTTTAATTAATTATATTGAATCTGGGAGAACGAGTTAGCATTTCGGAATCAGGAAGCCATCCGTATTCAGATGATGCCTCGGATTAGGCAGCTCTGAAAAATCGGCGGACTACCCCTTTAAACGTAGTATGAATGTCTTCTTCGAGACGTCCCAGACAGAAATGAAAAGAAGAAAAAAAAAAGACTTGGGGAGCACAGAATGTTGTTGGGAATAAGCTGGGCACACCTTATGCTATGTGTGCGGGTGAAAGGAGGTGAAAGAGAAAGCGGACTATTTCTTACCTCCTTTCCTTCTCCACCTTATCCACTTCGATGCATCCGCGGTGCCCAAGTGTGTCAGCCGAACTTAGCTCACGCATGGGAGAGGAGCACTGAGACACTGGGACGTATGCCCTTTTCCAGAATCAATCCGTCGACGAATATTCGGATTCGCGTTCGTGGCCAGGAGTGCTGTGATCACCACTCCTGAATGACGAGTCGCATAGTGAGCTTAAAGAGCGCGGTGGAGCTGAGAGTCACCGCATTCGGTGCTCAAGCACGTCGGGACCACGTAAAAATTTCTTGTTTAGCTTTTGAGTTTAGGAGAAAAAAACAAAGGAGGAAAGGATAAAGATGGCTAGTTGGTTTTGAATCATGGTGGAATACGCCAAAACAACAAGGACGAAAACGAAGGGAGAACAAAGGAGGAAGAATTTGAAAAGGGCATTTCATCGTCCCTTTTTAACGTCGCGCCAATGAGACCGTTTCCACCGAATCCGAGTTTTAAATTCCACAGCAGTGTTCGTTGCTGTCAAATTTAAGAGTCGATTGAAATGTGTAATACCTAAATAAAAAAAAATGCAATGTTAGCTTTGCGGCTAAATAGCGTCAATAAATTTTTTTCTTTATATTTCTTTTAAACGGTTATGGGAGCGGAAGAAGACTATAAACATGGACGAAATGTTACGGAGGAACAGTCATACTACATATACATGTGCAAAGTTCGACACAACCTGCCGGTACCAAAACGGTCACATACGACACGCAATTAGTACGTCTAAAAGCAAGCAGTACGCATTGATTGTGCGTTAAATATTACTCTCTCTTTTTTTACAACGATAGCCGCTATGGGCATTGTGACGTCATATGACGTCACGATGTCAAGGGCGTCATGGCGTCCACCGTGATGGCGTCACGTGATGACGCAATCTCAAGTCATGTCATTTAAATAGACTCTGCCGAAGTCAGGCTGGTTATGGTACGTCGTGCAAAAGACACTGTTTTCGCTACCGACATACTGAGAGAATGACCTGCGGAAACTCCTCAGGCACGTTTGAAGCCGTACGTATACCTAGGCTTGAAACTTGTCTACAGAGACATTTTTGTACGACCATAAGGAGCGTCATACAAGGAAGACATCGGACAGTGTGGAAGGCTGTCTTTTGCGCGATGTACTGGCGGCGCTAACCGCGGCTTTGGGGTCCGATAAGGTGTCGGAGCTCACGCTGTGACTCTACTCTGGATTCACACAAGACTCATCATTTTTTTTCGCCGTGAACTATATCGTTTTTGTTTTGCAATCCACGCCTGCAGGGCCCCATTCAAAAGGGCCGCCGTATGTTCTATATACATGAAATCATACAACAGCGACGTAAGTAAAAAACGCGCCACTACACCGACGCACGAATTTGATCTCGACCACTATACCGATCACAAATACACCCGACTCTCGCGGAACCCGCGATAAACAATTGTGCCGCCTCGCTCACTCGACCCGCTAACTGGATCCCACCTGAGTGTTTCGCAACGCCGCTCGTCTATAAGTGAACCTGGCGCACGTAAGTCCGCGGCAAACCGCCTTGAGGGAAGCGTGCGCTCCGCCGTAAGAGGACTTATATGTCACGCATAAGCCGCTGCGTAACAAACTTACACGGAAGGAGGTTGCAGCCTGCTTTGTGAATGAATTACGAGAGCAGCGGTCGAGGTCACACTGCGACTACGTCATACAAACGACAATCCGCGGACACTGTCTGAGCAACGTCTCAGGCGTGTCAGCTATAGTTGTAAATCTGGAAAACTGAAGGCTACTCCGAAGAATCGGAAGAGGTCGACATGGCGAGCCTCCTACGGAGATTAACCGCGAGCAGAATGATCTGGTCCGCATAAAGGTAACCGTAGATAACATTGCGAATAATAACTTTCCAATAAGTATAACGACGTCCTAAGAAAATAACACCCAAAATATTTCAGCATGAAGAAGTCATTGAAGAAATGAACGACCGTATAATCGTTCTAGAAAAGCACAAGCAGGTCCAGGAAACCGGCCGATAACGAGGTTGAGACAAATAATCTCGAGTGGCAAACGGGGAAGCTCAACTTCCAGATTCATAGAATCAGTACAACCGAAAATGAAAACCTGTATTACAAGGTCAATGAGGTCGCGTCCAAGTTGCAGCTCTCGCCTCTATGAGACAAAGAGGTCGTTGCCATGCACCCGTTACCTCAAAACCCGACAAGGTACCCCCTACTATTATTCGCTTCGCTAAACAAGAAATAATTAAAAAAAAAGCTGTGGAGCGCGAAGTTTCAAGTTTTCATTGTTGAAAACATGACCAGAAAAAACGAGGTGCTATTTTGGACGGAAAATAGGTGGGCCCAAAGGACTAAACCTCGTTATGTATGGCACTGTAATGGCAGCATTCTGGTACGTAGGGAGGATGGTGAACGAGCAAACGTCGTAAGAACTGAGGACGATTTGTTAAAGCTTGAGTAGATTGGGAGGCCTTTTCACTTTGAACTCTCACCAACTCGCCCTAATGTTCATTCTAATAAACTTTTTGTGTGTGTGTGTGTGTGTTCTTTTTATAGAAAATAGTGTTCCATTGCTTCTAAACGAATTAAAACTTCACATTGAGCAAACATGTAGTTCCCAATTAAAGTGTTTTTATCTGAACGCGACAACTAGCGTTCAAATAAATCAGCACTAAAAAAAATGTACCTTGAATTGTTTTTTGAGCTGTTTGGTGTTCTTTTCAATATCGTCCAGTTTATTGAGATATGGTACACTGACAAATTCAGCTGTGTTCCGCTTGTCATCGAATCATGCGTATTGTTTAAACTGCACTTCAAAGCGCGGTGGAGGATTGGCTATTCTGACAAGAGAAGGTATAGACGCTTTCACGGGGTCAGTTACTGGAGCTGCCACCAGTTGGCGTCGCGCTCTCCGCGCGCTTTTCCGGACCGCCGACCGGAGCTTTGTTTTCGTGTTCTTTTACGTTCCGCGTTGGAATCTTGTGCTTTCTTTAGGTCTTTTCGATATTTCGGACTTTCATTTAATCATTTAATATCTATATTTGAACATAGCTCTTGCATTTTTTTATTTATAGAACGGAATCGAACAACGAATGGATCGACGATGCAAGATTAAGGCTTCAGAGACCATGTAAGTTCATCACATTCTTTCGTTTTTGTCGCCAATAAAGGGCAGTCAACACCATTGCCACATATGTAAATTTCAACTGACGCAGTAAGGCTATCGCAGTCGTGCTTCTCGCTGCATGTGCGCGCTTTAGACATCGTTTCCGTAAGTAAAAGCCGAACCGCATGTAAGCGCTTTAGCGAGCGACGACACGAGCGACGGCGACAACCACGAGAGTCAGCGACGAGTGACGGAGATTTCTCACTGTCTCCCGTCGTGTCGTTCGGTTTATGGATTTCTAGAAAACGTCGCTCACCGTCTTGGTCGCTTGCTCCCGTCGCTTCCATGCGGTTTGACTAGTCGCGCGATTGACCGAGCGACAGCGAAGCGGGTCGCCGTCGCTTGTCTCATCGCTCGCCAATTCGCTTACATGCGGTTTAAACTTATTTAATTTCGATGCACACAGAAGCTGAACCACTGGCGCCTCGATAGTAAGTATAAACCGCATGCAAGCGATTTGGCGAGCAACGAAGGCAAGCGACGGCGGCCCGCTCGCTGTCGCTCAGTCAATCGCGCGATGAGGCAAACCGCATGGAAGAGACGGGGCAAGCGACCAAGGCGGTGAGCGACGTTTTCTGAAATCCATAAACCAGACGACGCGACGGGAGACAGTGAGAAACTCCGTCACTCGTCGCTGACCTCGTGTGTCGCCAGTCGCTCGTGTCGTCGCTCGCTAAAGCAGCGCTTACATGCGGTTCGGCTTTACTACGGAGAACGATGTCTAAAGCGCGCATGCAGCGAGAAGCTACGACTGCGATCGCCTTACTGCGTCGAGTTGAGAATTTACATATGTCGCAATGGTGTTGACTGCTGCTTATTAGCGACAAAAACGAAAGAATGTGATGAACTTACGCGGTCTCTGAAGCTAGGCCATAATCTTGCATCGTCGATCCATTCGCTGTCCGATTCCGTTCCATAAATAAGAAAACGCAAGGGCTATGTTCAAACATAGATATTAAATGATTAAATGACAGCCTGAAATATCGAAAAGACCTAAAGAAAACACACGATTCCAACGCGGAACGTAAAAGAACACGAAAACAAAGCTCCGGTGGCGGCCGGCGCAGCACACACGGCGAGAAACCGAGGGTCGGCTATGGCGGCAGGGTCACGTGACATCAAAATGGCGGCGCCCACGAATTGTTGCCTGAAAGGGTCTATACACCAA
>JAZHYW010007510.1:0-28911 GCA_037355805.1 Ixodes ricinus
AAAAAAAAAGTTTCGAAATATTCGTTCTCTATATATCTGAGATTAAGTTCCGCATCCCATCAAATAAGCATGAATGAAGAAATATTGGCTGTTTTACTTATTTGAGCATTGGCTACCCCACAGACATTCCTCCCGAAAGCATAAAGGTTGGAGATAGCCCGTGCTCCACATTTGCTCCGTGCCCCGTGCAAGACCGACTACGTGAGTAGGGCAGCGAGCAGGCCCAATGCGCAGGGGGGCGGGGGGGGGGGTTCGACCCCCTTTTGTTCCCCTTCCCCCCTGCCTACGCCACTGCATACACACTTCAAAGCACTGTTTAAAAAAAAAAAAAACTTCCCGAAGACTTTTTTTTTGCAGATTGTAAGGGCACAAGTGAGCTGGTGTATATCTCAAAGACGTTCATTGCATGAAAAAAATGAATTACGACCCACGTCAACTTGAATACAATTTTCGGACGAGAAGAAAATGGTTCCTTGAGAAGACGCAGATTGAAAACACTGCTTCGTACAGAAAATATGGGAACACAGAAAGCGCATGAATGTCCAAAAGAATGAAAAAAAGGCACGTAGCAACACCCAAAGCCGAACAACATAAAAGAACACAAGAGTCACGTTTTCTGTAAAAAAAGAAATTGAATTGATCAACACAAAAACATTTATAACAGAAAACAAAGACGATAAAAAACGACAAGGCTCCTGCTTTTGCTTTCATTCTGTATCGAAAGTGTGCTGCCCTCTTTACCCTTCCGGGCACTTGGTCTTACGTTTGGCAATGATCGAGGAGTCGCGTTGCGAGCATAATGGCTGTTTTCGAGAAATTTACTGCCTGGTCTTGCGTAGCTCGCTCGCCCTCGTATGGAGTGCACTCACACAAGACATGTTGCGGAGAGTCTTCAGAGAGGTGCGCCCCTGATCTCAAGTAATAAAAAAATATTCCATACAGAATGCGCAATATTCTAAAATCGCGAGCTGCATATACCCTATGTCTCTGACAGGCAAACGTACTTGACAAAGTGGCCATTATTTTTCGTCTACGTTCGAGCTCGACTTCCCTCGAACTGAGCGCCGTCGTTGATGTTTCCATGCGAACATCGAAAAGCTCTTTCGTTTGGTGCAATACCCGTCCCTTCCTAAAGCAATTCCCCGCTCTGCGCTGTCACAAATGCAAAAGAAGACATCCTAGAAACTTCCTGCAGTTCAGTTCATCCACCACAGGTGTTTTTTTACGTTTTTTTTAGTTTTTCTATTTATAAGGCGACATGTGCGCTATTGTGCCAGATCAGGGATGGCCAAACTGCGGCTCGCGGCTCCTCCCTGGCTCCTCACCCCCGTTAGATCAGAAGGAAATATATAAAATAAATAGCTCGCGTTTTGGTGGCCTTGCGACACCATGCGCACATTGGACAAACAAGATAAATGACATCAGGATCAATGACACTAGGTGCAACCGCTTTATGAGTTAAATTCACTGCGGCCACCAGCTGAGATGAATGAAATTATTTAAAGAAATGCTCCCCCCCCTTCTTTTTTATTTCTACACTTCGGTTGAAATGACATTTTCTTTATAGCTCTTCGCATATGTCCGTCTGGCCTCCTCTGTGCTATAGAGCAATGTATTCTTGAAAAAATCGATGCTCTATAACGGGGGCACCTTTGGGTTCCTGCATGCTCAGTTCAATTCAATTGAATGGTCATTTTATGAAGGGAAGAATTTTGTTTCCCAAATTTAGGGACCGACCACGCCGAACCAGGAAATGAATATGACATACGATATGTGCTCTGCAGATATAAAAATCGTTGGAACTCCGCGACGTGAAATGGGATACGTATTTTTTTATCCCATTTCAAAACGGGGTCTATTATGTTCAATGTTCTTGCTTCGTTGGTTCGTTCTTCGGCGTCCTTATCGGCTAATGCCGTATCCAAAAACGCCAACAGACAAAAAAAAACATCTAAGAAGAAAAGTTATTTTTTTGCGAAAGCGAATTAACCTCTCTTCGGGAGTTTCTGGGTTTTAAAATAAGAATTAAAAAATCGTGCCCATTTGCAAGCTTCATCACATCGCCGGGAACTCGCCTCGTCTCACACTGTTCCAGAAACTTTGTCACCATGGCTCGCTTGACGATGATTTCTTTCAGGCACCTCGCGTCATTTTTCCATGCAAGGATCACTCATATAAGGTTAAGCGATCACATGCCACTCATCTCTTTATGCACAATCACGCGTACCGCGAACAATAATCGATTCGAATGACCTGCCAGCACACACAGCGTGATGATCTAACAAAATTTCGAGAGCTCATGTGCACTGACAAGAACATTTTGTTTCGCAGTACTGTACTTATACATCTTGTTCATCATTTTCGTGTGTTTTTGTTCATTTTGGTTTGCAGTCCTAGTTACATTATTTACTTTCTGTATATGTATATACCCCCCCCCCTTTCCATGGGCCTTTAGGGGTATTTTGAATAGAGAAATAAATAAAATAGACGCCGAACAACGTACTTTATATTCGGCGCCAGTCTTCTGTCCACAGATCCGTCCAAATTATTCGGCGTAAAGTTAGCGGCAGGTTTGGGTGAATACCGCGAGCCTGAAGAGGGAGAGGCGTTAATTGTATGTGGAGAAATTGGTGGTCTTAAAAAGGATTCCTGCTTCTCCCCAACCAGAAAAGAGAAGAAGAGTAGAGAGAGTGAAGTGGAAAAAAAAAAATGCGAGCCCGCCCCCAAAAAACAAAAACAAAACACGTTGTGTTAGCACATTGTTTCAAAGAAATTTTAGGAGCACGTACGGCGAGAAAAGTATGACGAAGATAGAGGTAGTCACTATATAAGATCACTTCGCACGCCGATTCGCCGAACGTATACCTACAGCCTTTTCTGACGTACTAGCGTGAAAGAGTATGCGCATATGCCATACATGATTCTGCAGTGTCTTTTTGGAAAGTCACCGAGGGAATGTCTAGCCATATGGTCTAGCGCTCGTGTATGTTTTCTGCGCGCAGGGTAATATTCCTAGAATCTGGAAATTTGAATCTATACTCCACCTCTGTACCAAGCCAGGATCATCAAGGACCACGGCACGTTTCTCGAAGGGTGATGCCGTAATATTTCAAGGACCAGATCAAGGACCCGATCATGAACAATCATTGTGCATAATACTCAACCTTTGTACCAAGCCAGGATCATCAAAGGTCACAGTTTTTTTCTAGAAGGGCAATGCTCTAAATTTTTAAAAGCCTGATCAGCCCGCCCAGAACCAACACCTCCTAGAAAATTTCGCGGCCGTAAGGTTGAATTGTTATCTCTGAAAGAGCCAACACCGGCACGGATTGGGCATAAGTGCTGTGTCAACGTTCGAATGGTGCTCGTCTTTAGTCGGTGAGGGCATGAGTGTCAGCCAAAGTGTGAGATATACGGGGTGTTTATTTTTTTGGCTTAAAGGCCGACCTGAAAAATTTAACCAGGGTGAAAATTTCTCCTTCACTACCTTACTTTGCGGGACTCCTTTTGTTGCTGCATCTTGGGGCTGCACTCTAAAAAAAGCCCGTGCGCCTACTTTCCCGCACAACACTCGGAGAGCCAATGACCACAACTTAGGGAGGCAGCGCAGCAGATGACGATGCCGAAACATATGTTTACACACAAAAAAACGCAGTCTGAATAGTGACATTAAGCAATGGAAGCGTGACGTTTTGCTGCAGTCTGTCTTTTTGGTCTAAACATATGTTTCGGCATCGGCATTCGCTGAGCCGCCTCCGTAAGTTGCGGTGATTGGCTTTCCGAGTGTTGTGCGGGAGAAATAGATGCACGTTTTTTTATTTTAGAGTGTGGATTAGCCGGGGTAATTTCCCGGCTTATCCGGCCCCAAGATGCATCAACAACATGAGTACCCCCGTCGTCAAGATAGCAGTGGGAGAGAAGGAAAGGGAAGGGTGGCGAGAAGAATGTTCACCCTGGTTGAACAATATTTTGCAAGTCGGTCTGTAACATACTTAAAAAAAAAAGTCGTGGAGGCTACATTAAATTGGTATGTGCAGGTGAGTTATGTGGTAAGGGCGACATAGTCAAGGAGTTTACTCGTAGCGATCAGTCGGCTAATTAAGTAAGATATTTTAATTAACGTTTTAATTATTAAAAATAAATATATGATTTTGCACTAGAAACTTGCTGAGCGTCATCGAGAACCGCTAAATCAGTCCATATTAAAAATATTATATTCGAAAGACTGGGAAAGCACGGTGGAGCGCTAAAGTTACCACTTGCAGCAGGAGCAAAGCTACTGGTGCGAAAACGCGTCCACGCGGTTTTTTGGGACTTTTATCATCCGCGTTTTCTCACCCAGTCTTGTGCCTATTGCACGAGTGGAAACTTTATCGCACTACTGCGCTTACAACGTGCTCAAAGTCTTCCACAAATTACTGATTTAAAGGTTTTCAATGACGCTCAGTACGTTTCTAACTGGAACCTTATGTATATTTTCACTAGTTATAAAGTTAGTTGACAAGTTTTAGTTAAATATTCGACTCATCGTGAAGATTAGCTCCCTGTGTTATGTCCGCCGGCCATATAACTCACCTGTACAAACCGAATTAGTGTAGCGTTCATGGATTTTTAAAAACGTTTAGCTTATAAAAAACAAACACCAGTAAGGTGTCCCAAGCAAACTTTCCGCTCTAAAACGAGCCGGAAAAATCGGCGCCTGCACATAAAAAATTGGAACTTACACCGAATGTGCACTGATCAGGTCAGTTTTACCATGTGAAATTTCAAGGCGCAGATCTCTTCTTACAAAAAAGTGAGCGTAAATAACTTGTCAAAGTCAAAGTCGAGCACGCGACTTGCTCTCCGAATAGAGCGTATGGGGAAAGCAAATCGTCTGCTTGTTGCGCAGGAGTTGCGGTAACGAACGACGTCGAGCTCTGACTGGCTTTCATTGAATGGATAGTGGGTAGACCTCAACGCTAGATGCCTTGAGGTCTACCCACTATCTTTTTTTAAATACGCCAATAAGAGCTTGGCGTTCTGACATCATCGCAACCCCTCTTCAAGAAGCAAACGAACTTGCACTCCGCACAGGTTTGCATTGCTTCTGAATTTCATCGGTGACATCGGGATTTATAATTCTTTTTGAGACCCCGACCCGTCCCAAGCAATGCCACTAACGATGACGTCAGGCACAGGCCTTGTCTTCTAAATGATATGCGGAGCGCAGGTTCGTCTGCTCCTTTTACAGGGGTTGTGGTGACGTCAAATGCCGAGTTCTGATTGGCTCTGATTGAAGGATAGAGGGTAGACCCTTGAAGTCTACCCACAATCCTGCAATCAGAGCCAATCAGAGCTCGGCATACTGACGTCACCACAACCCCTGCAATTAAAGCAGACGAACTTGCGCTCCACATCGCAAGACGCCGTACTTGCGAGCATCTATACGACCTTGTGATCTTGGAAGGCTTTGCATGGACGTACGGGTCCACGAAGGACGACTCACCCTGGAGGTACGGGATGAGCCGGCACATGAGCTCCCCGAACACGAACTCCCTGAGCAGGACTCCGGCCAGGGTGAAGGGCATGCAGAAGACGCCGAGGAGCAGGTCACTAACGGCCAGGTTGAGCAGGAACAGGTTGGTCACGGTGCGCATGCGCTTGTTGACGGCCAGCGTGACGATGACCAGGCCGTTTCCTAGTACGGCCAGCAGCAGGATGACCGTGTACGGGGCCACCAGAACCGCCTGGTCCGACCGCCACCAGGAGTATGCCTGTGGGTGGAGGCGCCAGTCTTTGCAGTCTGCGGTCGTGCACCAACTCATGTTTACAAACAAACCGGAGCGCCCGGAGCGCCCGGACGCCACCGGCGCCGCGCATGCGCGATAGGGGTGTGGGCAAGAAGCTCGCCGTCGCCCATAAACACACCATTGAAATGCGATGTTGTCGGCGTCAGTGTGAGTCCCCCTGCCCCTTTTCGCGTTCGAATTGTTGGTTCTACGTCTTCCTGGCTATGCCTGACTATCTTGAGCGGCGTCAGCGAAATTACCGAGGCTCGTTACACCGCAAAACTTCGCTTGAATAATGTGACATGTGGCGATTCATTCCGCGTGGGCGCCGCAGAATGTACGCTAAAGCCTAATTCGCATGATGAGATGTAGCTCGGAATTTTCAGTCGCGACGCCGCTCGGGCTGCAAAAGCGTGAACCGTAGCTGAGATGGTCGACGTCGATACTGAAAATCGCAAGCAGAATCGTACCAACTGAGTTAGGCATAACAAGTCGGTGATGGTCACTGGTAACAATGATCAACATCTCCTTGTATCTACTGTTTACATTGAGCCTGCTTACCAACCTTCAAATTTAAGTCTTTTGAGGCCTGCACTTACTTCTTATCGCAAGTAACGTGCCAACAATTGGTCTACGGACCGGCGTCGTCTAAGAGAGCAGACGACAAGCAGAAACGTTTGAAAGAGCAGACGACAGTTCGAACAATCAGGCGGCCGTTTGAACTTCAAGACGCACTGAACGTAGTCCGCAGGTGGTCCGCACAACTTGACGGTTTTCTGGCGTTCATGTTGGAACAAAACAAATGAATCTGATGACCACAAGTATCATTGAATTCAACCCAAGGTGCTTCCCGCCCAAGCAATCGTTGTCCGATGGCGTCTGCTTTTCCCTTTTCGCGGCACATATCCAGATTCTTGGACGAACCGAGCACGTGAAAACTGACCTTCAAACCTTTCTCGACACTTTTGGTACGGCCCCAGTCGCGGCGTTTTGACGAGAAGGCAGGTTTTTGTCTGGTTCCTTTCAAAACAACGCAGGAATACACGTCTGGCATGGGGACTTCTGCCCACAGCCCCAGACTGGAAGTGTGACCGACGCGCCACCACCGCGCCGTGACGTCAGAGAGATGAGTTCGTGTATAGACTGTTGCGCAGAAGTAGTAGCCTGGAGGGCTGAATTCGGTAGTGTGGTTTTTGTAATTCTGTTTATCTCTGCAGAGCACTAAGGCAGTCAAAGTTGATGGGAACAATGCTTGGGATTGGGCTAGTTATTTTTTCGGACTTTGATTGACTACACTGCAAAAGATTACTAATATTAAATGTCACTGGGGCTATGAAGATAACAGGAAAATCAAAAGGAAGCACAGGCTCTTACCTGTGTATATCACGTTGTTTTTCTAGTCCTTGTGTTGTTTAACAGTAATGCGTTGCAGCGCAATTTCATTAAAGAGTGAATAATTTGGGTAGGAACCGTCTAAAAGCCTCTACGTGACAGCGGATATTCTGCTATGGGGCTAAGCTTGTGCAGCTATAAAGTGAAACTTGAGATGCTAAAGAAATATTTCCCCTCTGTCCGGATCGGACAAAACCGTCATACATACGGGAGGTTTTTCGATCGGTGAATTTCTGTGCAATCATTTATGTACCGATACTCATATCCCGAGTTCCGATGAGAACTACATTAATTGTGGTTATGGCCACGTGATCGCTTACGCCAGTCAGCCGGAGTGAGGAGCCACCCACGAGGAAACCCTGCTGCGGCGGCGACATTGTCAAACGTATATCGTTATCTCGGTCGTAACGCTTTTGCGTCTCGTTTTCGCGTATCGCTTTTGCGTGTTACGTTTTCATTACCTAAGTTACGCTAGCCAGAAACGAATTCTATGTAAATAGAATAACCTTTAGGGCTTCAAGTTAACTCGAGTGAGTCCTCAAAGCAACCCGCCTTGCATTTCTCGTAATGGCGTAGTTCTAGACGTTCTAGGAGATGCGTATTCTGAAAGAGCATTTCCTTGTTCGCGTGGGACTACAGGCGACGGCACAATTACTGTACTCGTCCAAAGGGCGAATTGAAAGGACGACATGGCACTCTGACAAGCACGCTCCCTCGTCGGGGACATATGCCCCAAAGAAGCGGGTTTGCAAGTCGGGCATTACGATACTTCCTTCCGACCCTTGAATGCCACCGAAGACTCTCGTCGGCTTGTGGAAATCTTAGTACGAAACTTCGTCAATACCCTAAAGGAGGCCTTTTTTTCTTTGGCGCAATGACGGCAGTTATTTTGAGGCCTCTGTGTGTTCATAGTTGAGATCATGTCACATTACCGGGTGTCCCTAACCTGCAATAACATTAAAAAGAAACCGAAGAAAGAATCAAACATAGAAGGACAGAGCACGGACAGCGAATCTCTTGAAAGATGTGCTGTGCGTGTTTTGTCGTTCTGTGTTTAATTATTTCTTAAGTTTTTACAATAAACTAACTCGCTCACCTCACAAAGTATACTGCAAAGCCACTTGTCCCTATTTGTCAGTATGAAGCAGTATAAACAAATAATAAAAGCATAAAGTTTAGATTGTTTGGAAGGCAATAACACGTGTTGCACGTGGCATCAATTCGAATGTAATTCTTTAAAAGTCAACTAAAAATGTAAGTTTTGAGCACGATTGTATGCGAATGCAAGTTTAAGAATTATTGCTAAGTTTTAAGCTTTGCATGACGAAATGATATATAGATTAACCTAAAAAAGAGAAGAAAAAAAAACATCGAGGATTTGCCGTTAATAGTTTGAGATTAAACGGGAATCAAGGGTGTCATAGACGTAAAACCCCCTTGTCCTTCCTCGCTTCTTTGGAAACTTTCCCGTGAAAAGCGTTGTCTTTCGTGCGGTATACGTCACAACATATAAAATTTGAAAACGAATAATAAACTACGAATCTACCCTACTGCCTGAATCCCAAATGAAACCACCCATTCCGAAAATATATTGTTTTCCTGATGTGCAGTCGAGAATATTATGAAAAAGCCCATGCGCGCGTGGCGCTGTCACATTGAGGAAACAGCTGGACGACTCTGACACGAGGGAAACAAGTTTTCGGCGACCCTGTCACAGTGAGGCAACTGCAGCTCTCGGGTTTTTGTCGCCCGTCAACAGTGTTCGTCGATTCGTTGTCTGTCAGCCGGAAAACATTCTGTCACACCGCGCTGACGACGAGGCCACACGGGGAACACTCCGCCACCTTGATTGTTTACCGTCGTTCGTGCTGGAAATGTAACTCTACAAGGTGCTTGTGCGTTCCAAGGGCCGGAAATTACCACGGGACGGCATCAACCAGTGACTCTGACTAGAAAACTTGACAGGGGGAGCATTTTTCGCTTTTATTTTATCAAAACGAGCTTCATTAAGTGATGATCCTTGATTAATCCTTAGATTAATCGAGATATAAACAATTTAAAGCAAAAATATCTTACGCACTAGGAATTGAAGGGCTATAAACGTCGACTTACTTAGGATCAGCTTAAAGCAGACCTTCCGACACAGGTGCGCGAAGCGAAGTTCCTGCACCACAACTCCACCCTTCACGATTTTTGAAGTCCGATACATTAAACTTATTTATACATTTATCATCTAAAGGTTCCCAGATCAACAGGTTTAAAGTATAAAATGATATTATCTCAGACTGTTCGATAGTGGTATCGTGCTTCAGTCGCTATTAGAGCGCAGCTCTTAGGCGCCCGTTTCCGGCTTCAGCGGCGTCGCCGTCGGCGTCGGCGTAACCGTGAGGTCACGTGACCCCCGTGACGTCACGGGGATCAGTGACCGCCCCCCCTGAGGTCACGTGGGGGGTCACGTGACCTCAGAGGGGGGGGGAGGGTTACGTGACCTCAGGGGGTCACGTGGCCCCCGTGAGACCAGGTGGCCCCCGTGGCGGATTAGCAGGCAGGATGACGAGGTGAGGAGGAGGGAGGAGGGGTATAGCCTCCCCTCAGTATCCTTCTATTCTCCTCCTCAAGAGCTGCGCTCTAATTCGGCGTTACAGGAAGTTGTAAACAAGTTTCGTTTTTTTCTTCCGTTTTTACGGAGGATAATGGTGAATGTTCTGTTGCTCCGCTGATTGACGATTTCAGCACTCCTGAGATCGAGACTTCTTTTGAGGGCATTTTCTCTTTATTACTAAACCTTGATAAAAAAAAAAAGAAACACCAGCGCTGACTCTTTTACAGTTTAGGCTTTTTCTTTCGATTCCTCTATTTTTTGCTGCCTCTTTTTTGCCTCCTGACAGAGTCGTTGTTAGCGTTTCCTGGGGTGGGGGGCGTGTGTTACATTTCCTAAGGGTCATGCTAACGGATTCCCGCAGAATCCACTAATAGATATTTCTGCACCTTATATGTACTCTGCCTGTCAGAGTACGTCGACGCCCTTAAATACGTACATTCATATCACTCGTGGAAAGAACCACATCCATACCACTCGGGGAAGAAACCGCATCTATATCACTCGTGGAGGGAACCATACCCATCGTTTGAACTACACACACACATCACAGCCCACGCACCGCTACTACTGAAACCTAAACGAAAACCCAGAGCCAGAAACACCCGGCAACGGCAGAACGGCAGCTGAGCACGCCCGCATTCCACTTCGCCGCGGCACCTCCTCCTCTCTGGCTCCGCGACAGCTGTGCGACGAAAACGAAAACGCTCGTTTTGGCGAAAACCCGGTGGTGTCGGTCAGTTTGTCAGTGCTGGGGAGAGAAAGAGAGGAGAGAGAAAGGGTGACGCGTGTTGACGTCAGCGCTTCGGACCAATGGGAGCGTCGCACGCGTCACCCTCTCCCCATTCTTCTCCGTCTCTTCCCGGCGCTGACAAACTGACAGACACCGCCGGGTTTTCGTCAAAACGAGCGTTGTAATGCTGCCGCCTTAAAATTAAGGGACCTGGTGGCATTCTTAACATATTTCTAAAACAATGGTGCTCTAGGATTCTCTTTGTTTTCTTCACCCGGTCGTTATCAGAGGCGGTTGTTTCACTCCAGTGGAAGGTCGCAAAAATCTTTCCAGTTTACAATGTCCCTTATCATTGTACAGCTATAGGCTCATATCTTTACTATCGTCACGTGCTAATATTCTGGAACATATGGTATTGAAACACATATCTGTCTTCCCTGAAACCAATAAATGCTTCTGTCGCGGCCATTATGGGTTTCGGCGTTAGCTTTCCACCACTACCCAACTGATCGAAACGACGCATGACATCGCTAAAGGTCTGGACCAATGACAACTCGACATTATATTTATAGATTACTCAAGTGTTCGATCGCGTTCTCACCCCAGGCTATTGTTAAAACTTTAACGTGTCTTAAATAATTGAAATGTAACGTTTTGCTTGACGATTACTTAGCTACTCTCCATTTATTTGTTTTGCAGGCGGTGCTTCTTCTGTTTAGGATGTTGTTTCGTCGGGTGTCTCCCAGGACTCTGTCTTGGGACCGTTGTTATTTTTTATGTTTATCTATGATGCTCAGAATTTTGTTGGCATAGATATGACATTTTATGCTGATGACTGTATTTCATTCAGCGAAGTAAAACATATCAATGATCAACAGTTACTCAACCTGTGGATAGAAAGTTTGCCCAAGTGGTGTACAACTTTACAACTGCCCCTTAATGTAGATAAATGTGCGCTGATGACATTTTCCAGGAAACATTCCCCATTTCGTTTACAGTGCCATGTTAATAGCAACCTTCTACAAATTGTTTCTACGTATAAATATCTTGGAGTATATAGTTCTTCTGACCTGAATTTGAATCTACACGTTGATTCTATTGTTCAAAGAGCTCACGGTAAACTTTGGTATCTGAAACACAATCTTAAGCATGCTTCGTTTGATACAAAACGTCACTGCTTACAAAACCTTGATTATACTTGTTTTCGAATATTCCTTCGAGGTATTGGACTCTTACACGCCTGTAAATATTAGCAAGTTAGAAAGAGTGCAGAGATATGCATTGCGATTTGTTTACAATATATTCAAAAGAAATGAATCTGTGGCGTAACTGTACTAGAAAGCCCAACTAGAGTTTCGATCCTCAAGGCGCCGTCCAGCGAGGCTAAAGTTTTTGAGACACGCTGCTGAATGTCGATTTTAACATCGATGCTTCAAAATATTTAACGCGCTAGAACTGGTCCGAGCTACGCGAAGCTTGCACAATAGGCCGCTGCTTCCATATACTTGTCGTACTCAGGCTTGCATTTACTTTTTTCCCCCCGAACAATCAAAGAGTGGAACAGCCTTCCCGAAGTACAGGTGAACTCGTCGCCAGTCGAATTACATTCAAAAATATTAAAACGCAGAATAAAAAAAGCGAAAATTTGATTGTTTTCTTTTGCTCTTTGTTGCATATCTATATTATTAGTGTAATCAGTACATTTAATTATTTTCTTGTATAAGTTATTGTGCAGTAAAATGTACCGACCCCTCCTGCCACAACCTCCTAAATTAGGTTAGCAGTATTTATAAATAAATAAATAAATAAATGAAGCAGCTAGCCCTAACCGAGGAAGATAAGATCGCTGCTATGATCATAATTTCCGCCACCGTATGAAATCGTTCTGTCAGGATGTTTTTTATGCAATTTCCATTTCTAGTGGTGTTGAGCTAAACTGACAGTGTTTAGAAACCGTTGAATAAACATTTTTTCAACTCTTTCTATTTGCCTTTCCCGCCTCTGATGTGTTATCGCTCATTTCCCAAAACGCCCTGGGAATTTTCGAAAAAATTAAGGTGTCTGGCAGTGGCTGTTTTCCAGCTAAAAGCATCAAAGTCATGATCAAAGCGGACGTTTTCAAGCTTCTATTTTTTACTAGAAAACAGAAAGTATAAAACATAGAGAGGACGAAACACAGACGAGTTTGTGTTTCGTCTGTGTTTCGTCCTCTCTATGTTTTATACTTTCTGTTTTCTAGTACATCTTACCAACACGCTCGTTAGGAACATACTATATTTAATCACCCACTTTCGTGTATGATTTTTTTTAAATTACACGACGGGTGAGTAGGTTCGGCATTTTATTTCTCTAGCATTATTGTGAGCTTGTCTATTGGCGGTTCTAATTTGAACAACCGTATGAACGTTCAGGACCGTAGCTGTTTCTTTTTGACAATCGCTTTCTCTAATTACGCCGTAAAACATTAATCAAAATATTTTAACTGAATTCCCGCCAGCCTTGATTATTGTTACATAGTGTTTTCCGGGCCTTTATTTGAGTAATCCCTTAGAAAAAAAAAACACGTGGTTAATAGGGAACTCTACCATCGAAGCACCTGTGTTTTGTTGATTGCACAAAATTCGCTCATCTCCCCATCTATAGTCGGTGACAGGTCAAGAACGAAGTTGAAGCTCCTCCCACCCCTTTCCACTTTAGTGGAGCGAACGGTGGAGAGGAGGCGACCTCCTCTCCACCGTTCGCTCCACTGAAGTGGAAAGGGGTGGGAGGAGCTTCCACTTCGTTCTTGACCTGTCACCGACTATAGGCAACACGCGTCGTCCAACAAAAGTTGCTGCTGTTTTTGTTGCCAAAAGCTGTCACACCGAGGCAACATTGTTGCTGTTGCATGTGTTCTGCTGATGCTCCTGCGATTTAACAGGTTTGTAGGGCAACAAAGAACAAAGTTGACCAACAGTTGATGAACCTGTTGTGTTGTTGTCGCCGCCGTGTTTCCTCAATCTGACAGGTCCTTTAGAAGGCCTGCAACGCTGTATATTAGAATGAATTAAACCATTATTTGGGGCCTCGGCGGTTGCTCAACTTTTGTTGCCACTCCCCTCGTGACCTCTGTCGCTGAGTTAATGTTGATTTCAACGCCGATTGTGGAAGAGTTCCGTAACAAGAAATGAAGCGAGGAGAAACCACCGAGTCGGAAAGATGTGTGATTAGTTTTCGGGAGTTTGATAATAAGTTCGCGGGAGAAAGACGATCAGCGGCTTCGACTTTATTTAATCGAACACTAATTTGTCGAAGTGTCGCCTTTCCTGTTGGAACCCCCCCCCCCCCCAGTTTGATAAAGAAAAACAGCGCTGGAAGCAGTATTAACTCAGCAATCGTTTGCCGGCAAAGTAGGCAGTTACAACACCAATCAAACAGCCGCTGAATAGCCGATCGTGCACGCAATAACTTCGATGAGAGCTCAGCTTTCTCCCGTTCGATAGCACTGGAGGTCTTCGGTTACAAGCGCTCGCCTGGGCTTTTTCATAACCTCCGCGACTCTATCAACAAAACAAAAAGTAAGAGGTTAAATGAGCTGCAATAAATTGGAGTCTGTCTTCTATTAAATGAAGTTTATTGCGAAAGTTGTTATCCTCTTACGCAGTCTTGATTTCCGTAATATTTCGTTTTCTTTAATCGGAAACGCAGATGTCAAGAAGTATTTGAAGCTGAACAAATACCTCCGGTTCTATTTGTATTTCTGTATTTAAAGGGGCCATGAGACGATATTACAACTTTTTCCTTCTTAGCGCTCCTTCTCAATTCACAAATCGCGCAGCGTACCAAACAGTTCAAGAAGAGGGAAAGGAGGAACTCCCCTCTTGCTCGGACCCTCGTTTGTGTGCCCGGACAACGCCCTTGTCCCCTTAGAACATTAGCCCGTAGCCCTCAATTCAGATAAATAAGTAGCTTTAACCCCCCCCCCCCCTTACCCCTGAGCTGACAGTGCTGGCGAAGCTCCGTGTTAGCGGAGCCAGCCACACTTTTGCTACATGATCACGCTCCCTTGCGCATTCCCACGCGCAGGGAACGGGGACAGGTGATTAAAGGGAGGCGGCTGGTGGGTCCTGCAAGTGCGTAGCTCCCACCGCAGTGTCAGCTTAGGGATGAAGGGAATAAGTGAGGTCGGGTGTCGTGTGACGTGCGTTGGGGCCGGGTGACGTACTTTGGGCACCGCGGGTGTACACATTAGGGAGTTTTCGTAGATGGTTTTCGCCGTCCCGCAAGGCCATCGGCGCGCAGGCGTAGTAGCGGCTTCTTCGTTGCGGGGGCCTAGCGGAGGGGGAAACGCGGTCTACGAAAACTCTTTATTGAAGAGGCAGAGAGCTGTCGAAGAGAAGGAGGTACGAAATAGTCCGGTATGTTTTCACTCACTTTTTCGTACTGAAAATCAAGCTTTTGACTTTCTGCCTTCTTACTTTTTGTCCTCTAAACGATGTGCTATTAGTAAAATCCCAATCTCAGTTCATCTATCCCAGCCCCAAATTCGTTTCATGGCGGCTTTAAATACAGCGTGCCTTCAGTAATATTTTGAACATTGTTTTAGAGCGCAGCTCTTAGGCACCCGTTTCCGGCTTGAGCGGCGTCGCCGTCGCCGTCGCCGTCGGCGTAACCGCGCGGTGCATGATGGGTAAATTTTGGCGGAAAATATTCCCCGCTAAATCTAGCAAAAATTTTCCCCGCTAAATTTAGTGAAAAAATGTCCCCTCTAAATCTAGCGGAAAATATTCCCCGCTAAATTTAGCGGAAAATTTTCCCGCTAAATTTAGCGGACAAATTTTCACGCTAAATCTAGCGGACAAATTTCCCCACTAAATCTAGCGGAAAATTTTCCCCGCTAAATTTAGCAGAAACATTTTCCCCTCTAAATCTAGCGGAAAATATTCCCCGCTAAATTTAGCGGAAAACTTTCCCCGCTAAATTTAGCGGACAAATTTTCACGCTAAATCTAGCGGACAAATTTCCCACTAAATCTAGCGGAAAATTTTCCCCACTAAATTTAGCGGAAAATTTTCCCCGCTAAATTTAGCAGAAAATTTTCTCCGCCCCCCAGGTCACGTGACCCCCCCCCCCCACCCGTGCCTTCCCCTCCTCCTCAAGAGCTGCGCTCTAATTCGGCATTACAGGGAGTTGTAAACGGCTTTCATTTTTTATCGCAGAAATAAACTGCGCTTCTCCGAAGGTTTAGTCTCTGCACAAATGTAGCACTAGCGCTCCGGATCAGGTGCCAAAGTCTCAGAAGTAAATACTGACGTATTCAAACGTTTTAAATGATTTGCTTTAATTTTAACAACCAGTTCCCGCAGTAGAAACCGACATTCATCCCCATGTATTCGTGGGCATTGTCGACCACCATTTTCTCGATGAAAATATCCGTACGAGAATCGATTATATCATCTGAATAAGATAATGGCAAGCTCTGAAACTTTGGGTGGAAATTGAGCGTTCGGCAATGTGTAATATAACTTTCCAGTAAAAACAAAACAAAAACACTAATTTTTTTTAAAGGGTTGGGGGGATTTTTTGTACGTATGCAAAACTTGTAACTTGATTTGTTATAGATTTTTTCGTATTTTGTATTCGTATCTTGATGCATTTTTGCGAGTATTTCACTGATCCGTGTCTGACCGGCCGTGCGTCGGATCCGTTGCATTCCGTGGACAGGTTGCACGTCTCCATCCAGCCCGATGCTCCTTCCGGCGAGGCTTGTTCAGCCGCTCGAGTCCATGCGGATCCACTGCCGCAACGTGCCCATTTCCGCGCTTCGGGTCTCACCGCCTGAAACAAAACAAGCAAACCTTTTGTTAAGGTCGCCCGACTAATAAAAAGTGAGAAAGAGGAGGAGATAAGAGACCGTGTGGTGACGTCACAGCGCGGAGCTTTGATTGGAAGGTTTAGTGGGTAGAGGCAAAGGCTAGCTGCCACTTCTCTCCACCGTCTCCCTCCAATCAGAGCGAACAAGAGCGTTGTCTGCTCTTCGCGCAGGGTCTCGCGTTTGAACGCGAGATACTATGCAAGGAGCAGACGACGCTATATTGCGCTCTGATTGGAGGGAGACAATGGGTAAAAGAGACGAAGGCAGCTCGCTTTTGCATCTACCCACTGATCCGTCCAATCAGAGCTCCGCACTCTGATGTCACCGCAGGCTCTCTTATCTCCTCGTCTCCCTCAGGTTCTTTCCGTATTCAGGTGGAGGATAAACAGGGTGTATAAGCTGGACTAAAAAAAAAAAAACAAGGTGGAGGATAAACAAAATTTTTCAGCTAGGCTTAAGAAAAAAGAAGGTGGAGGATAAACAGGGTTTTTCGGGTGGAGGACAAACAAAATGTTTCAGCTAAACTTAAAAAAAAAAGAAAAAAAAAGCTGGAGCACGCTACGCTTGCCGAACAGACGCAGTGTCGCTCACAGACCTATTCAGCAAATTTATGGTGAATTCCGCTCGCAGATCTTGAGCGCTCCAAAAGCGCCGCATTTGGAGCGAGCATCTTCCGCTGGTAGATCCGGCTCAAGTTGGCCATCTTCTACTCGTAAATTTGTGGCAGCGCTCGCCCCGTGGAGCCCCCTCCAATCCCGCCGAACTCGATCCTTGGGATTTCAGGGAGCTTGGCGGAAGTTGACAGAAGTGCGCCGAGCGCGCTACGTCATTTCCTTTAACTCGGTGGTGTGAATGCGCGGCCGCGGCGAGGTCGCCGGACCTGGCCGTCCTGGCTGGGCCATGGAGTTGGATCTCTTCGGATGCGTCGGTTGTTTACGCGGGACTGTGACGGCTCGAACGCTTCTACCTCGCGTAGATCAGGGATGCTAAGCCGGGACTGGAGCGTGGCAAATCGTAAGCCCTGACATCTGTGATCGTGAGAGGAAGAACGAGCAAAAGAGCGCCGGAAGTCCGAAGGAGGCAGACGCAAAGTTAGGCCTGTTCGTTCTGCCGCCACTGATGGTTTACCTTTTTCTGCATGTCGTCGTCGTTTGCTCGTGCAATGAAGCAAGAACAAATTAGGCAACGACCGCGCAAGTGATGGTTTGTTACCTTTTTTTGTTTATTAGAGTCTTACTAGCACTCTTAACTTTACCGATGTCGATCGCTCTGCGTGCCCCGCCGCTTCGGTGCGGCCGAAATGTGTGTGGCGGTGGCGAACGCGAACGTTTTCCTCGTTATTTGCGACATGGACTCCGTGGTACGGATATTTTTGCCCGGCCCGTGTCGCGTGTTATTTCTGCAGCTAAACAGTGACAGTTGTGACCGGTCTTCGGAAAACTCAGTCGGCTCAGGCGTTGGTTTGCTTGTCAAGTTCGAGCAGCGACTATTTTGAACGACCGACCAAAAATGCGAGTTCATCTTCCACTCGTCGATTTCGAGCAGGTACCACGGAGCAAACTTCTGCCCCCTCGCGGGTTTTGGAGATCTTTCCGGATCTGCCTGTGGAATTCACCACGAACTGGCTGAACTTACAGAATATTACAGAGATAGAAGAAAAGACACTCGATCGCTGGGCTGCCGACTATCTATTAAACCCCGCTTCTTCTTCTACTAGTGTTTGTACTGTTGTTGTTAAGTCGTTTTCTTTTGTTTCATTCATTCTGTTGTTTGTCCCCCTTTTTCTTTATCTACAGTATACATTGGCGCCCCGCAGGAACTTCTTTTCACTTTGCTGTGGGGTGATTAAGGATGAACTGACGCAGTTTTCTTCTTTTTCTTCTATGGCTAGGGCCTCTAATATTTTGTCGTGCGAACCTGCTTTCGTGGTGTCCTAAGATGGATGCCAGCTCGAGCTGGGCCTTGCACTTGCATACTGTACAATGAGCAGCTAAGTGTTCAGGTGCTGTTAGTTTTTTTATGTTGCCTGCAGGCTCCCATATATGTTGCGTGCATGCAGGTTGCCTTCGTGCCCAATGTGGCCGCGTCCATTTGACAACGGTACGTTGTAAATCACTTCTTTTTCGCATGGGACGTATTTCGTCTTGTGTTTAGTGTTACAGGTGTTTGTCTTGTTGGTTTGCACTCTCAGAAAAAAAAGGATGTATTGTTACACCTTTTGTCCCATATAATACACCCCAAAACTTCAGTTCGATGTACAGCGCACTGACGTCGATCTGACGGTACGAACTTTCACGAAAGGCTTGATAGCCGTGTGGTACAAAGTATTAAGATAAGTAATGCACGTGTTACCAAATACAATTTTTTTTTTGGCTTTATTGCAAAACCTTAGTGTTTTCTTCCTGGCGTCTTTGATACATATTTTAGCTATTTAAAAAGTTATATCGCACCGTTATCGATGCCCCTCGTAAAATTTGGGGCCGTCTGTTCGACTATAGGGCGCTGTACGTCAAATTCAAGTTTTGGGGTGCATTTTAGGGACAAAAGGTTGTGAGGTGATAGCCTTTTTTTTAGAGTGCGTGCTTGATTGATCTTACGGCACATTGCATACGCCTTGTCGGGTGCCGAGCACACCAAGTTCAAGTCTTGCCTGCTTGCAATCTTTTTAATCTACGGGTGACCCCATGAACATATGGGACCACCGCGAAAGGTGATTTTGGGATCTTCTTTTGTGTGTTGGGGTCAGTGCTTTCATTTGTATTCTTGACACCAGTAGCAACACCAGTCAACGAAGAAGCGGAGGTGTAATAAATAGTTGGTAGTCCTGCATTCGGGTGCCTCTTTTATTTCTGCAATTTTTGGTAAGTTCAGCTGGTTCCATTAAACATGTAGAACCAACTATACTCTGTTTCACCTGTATGATGTACCGCAGGAAAGGCTACATGCGTGAGCTTCTTGCTCTGGGGCACATCTCGGCGGCACAAGCTCTCGTGACTTCAGAGCAGCTGCCAACGCTATGAGCTCGCGCTTCTAGCCTTCGCTGCGGTACAACATAAGGTGAAACTCATGCCCCTCGTAAGTCTATCGAGCAAGTGAGGATATTTTTGCTATGGTCCAAACTGGCTAATGAACAGGGATTAATTCGCCAGCTTTCTAAGCGTTAATCTGTTCGTAAACCCCGATACGGAAGTTGTAAAGTGTATTGAGACACGTCCCATGTACCTTCTAGTCACCACGTATTAAAAATCGCACGTCCTGTCCTTTCTTGTCTCAGCGTCGCCCATCGCAGTGCCTTTTCATTAGTAAATTGAATGCTCTTTTTTTCACTCAAATTTTCTTCTTTTGCTTTTAAAGTTACCCATGAAGATACTTACGTTTTTGTTTCCTGGAAATTATTATAGTCAATTTCGTAGACGCGCGACAGCACGATTGTTCTACTTTTTCCCATTTGTATCTCGCTGAACAGCAAAACACGGAAAACCAACTCTGCTCGATACTCTGCTGCGAGTTTCTTTTTGCCACACAAACAAACCTCGTAGGATTGCTGCAGGGTAAAAGCCTGCATACTTAGTGTGCCTCGGAAAATATGCAACACCCAGGGCACTCTGAGCGTACGTGATTTCAGTCGTATTTAAATTATTGATACGCGCGCCAGTCCTCCGCGTTGTGTGTTTGTGATTATGCAAGGTATACCCCTACATATGTATTTAAATCCTCGGGCCTTCCGTCGAAAGGCACGATATGCGAGTCTGCGGATTCGCTTCCGGGAAATTTCCGCGCGCTAACCAAATTTAGTTATCCGCGTGACACAATTTTTTTTTTAATTTTTTTTTTACAATGGGTTATTTTTGTTTGCGGTGTAATGCTTCCGAGGTAAGATGCGCGCTTGTAGCTCGAATCGAATGTTGAATTCGCACTGAAATGGATGTCAGCGAATATCCAAGCCAGTTTGAAATGTTCTACTCTACGGAATATATAGAAAATATGCGTCATAGTTTTACCCGGAAGCTATATGCGATCGATGTATCATCTTTCGCGAGATTCAGACGAAGATCAGGAGGCTAAGAAAATAGGGTTTGAAGTTGAGAACAAGGTTCCAGCAACGTTATTGCAACAGTGTGTTCCAAAAAAGTTTTCGTCTTTCGACTTACTACGGTCGGTGACAGCTTAGAAAACGTAAGAAAACAATTAAGATGTTCGTGCTGCGCCACGCAGCACGAACATCTTAATTGTCTCTCCTGAGTTAACAAAGTCCCCTGATTCGCCAACAAAAACGCCTGAAAACGAATCACTAGTCAGTTTTACGTACGCAGCACGCGATAGTATATCGTTCGCGCAAAAACTACCTGCACGGACCAATTTTAGTTGTGCGTTTCGTACCCGCACGATTTCTTCATTCAACTTGCCAAAGCCGTAGACAGCTTTCGCAGCGGCGAGAACCCGAAACATGGTTTTCAAGCCAGACGAGAAAAGAAGCGGTAGCGTGAGGAACGCGAGGAGCACGAGCGGACATTCCATCGCTCGGGAGAAGTGTGTTTCGGCGTCTCGCCGCAGCGGGGCGCCCGTCACGTGGCTCTCCTCTCATCCGTTGTCTGCCGCTCTACCTTTTCAATTTCGGCGGCCGCTTCTCGTGGCGATCTGCCAGGTTTTGTCAGTATAGAGGAGGCCATGGTTTAACAAATTGCGTCCTAACGAATTGCGTCTTTGTGCAAATCAGAAGGTTTGACGAGGGCAAAAATTGCTCCACAGCCAATCAGATTGCGGCATTAGCCGATGCAATTGCAGAACAACCAATCCCGAACCAAGAAGTATGAATAGACGAAACCAGACCCTGCGTTTTAGATGTCTGCGGATGTACAGTAAAGTGTTTCGTGCCAACCGCTTTAACCGCTTCCTATTAGTCAGATGTAGAACGCGCTTACGCGAGGGGACGGGGGAGGGGTGCGAATACCAGAAGGAATCGAATAGCACTGCATTCATTCGTAACCTTTGCAGTGTAAGGGATAACTGCGACAACTGGTTTTCTTAACAGTGTTTATGCTAAGGATGACAGCGCGCTATTGATTCGAACCGCTATCCGCACGTCTGTGAAGCTGACACCTTTCTTCATTAGCTTCAAGATTACTACTGGATATGCCTAAATAATAATAACTGTACTGAAAGTATGTTTGGATAGCGAGGTGCCAGTGTGCCCCCAATGGATATTTCGTGTCTAAGATGTATGCAAACGATTTGACCAGTTCAATACGACCATATCAGTTACCCGGTGTCCTTAACGTTCATCACGTGGAAATTATTAAAGGAATACACGCCTGGGCGATTACTTCAACAGATCGAAACGAGCAGGGGTGATGTCTGAATTCAGGATGATATGCTCTGTTCTACCAGTATATTAACGATTCGCGTGGTATGGGCGCATGCTACGAGCGCCACGTTCCGTAGCAGCTCTTGCCACCTCTTAGTTGCTGGGTGATCCAGGTTAACCCCTTGGAGTTTTTGTCGTGTTTAAAAGGCCTCTGACACGCCAAAAAAAATTTTTTTTTCATTCTAGTCGTTGAATTGGCATATCAGGACATCACAAAAAAAAATTATTTCACTATAGAGTTGCGTAGTTCTTTTATAAAAAATAGAAATACGAGGCCCAATTCAAAGTTCCCGCCGTGCACTGTGACGTAACAGCGTACCGCAAGGTGTCGGGGCGGTCAGACAGGGAGGCATCGCCGGAAGTCACGTGACTTGTATCCCTTCCTCGCGCTTACCGCGAGCGCGTGTAATATTTTTTTAAACTATTTTTTGTCATTTTCCGCACCTCCACGAGCGATCCAAGCAGACAAGGTTTCTTTTATTTGCTTCTCATCGCTTAATGTTGCTGTAAAGGTAGAAGAAGCGGAGTCAGTGAATTGACGTGATTAACTAAAATGCCTTGAAGGTGCTGTGTGAGGGACTGTCCCGGTATTTCAGCAACTGAAGAAGAGATCACACCGCATGCATTTCCGAGAGACATACATCGGCCGCATGTGCACCTAGTAAACAAGTTCTACTCATGTTCTAGACAAAACACGTACTTTATGCTCGACGTTTACTTGTACTTGGTACACTCACCAGTTCGTATTCTTTAGACGGCAGGCATCTTCAGCCTGGAGAGTAGCCGATGATTCAACGACCTCGGTGTCTGAAACTTCAGCAATGCGATCGGGCGTGTCAAATGCTAGCAATCCTAATTTCTGCGAGCGTTCTAAAAATTTTTTTAAAAATCTGGATAGCTTGTTTGCGCCCGACATAGCTCTGTATTATCAGACTGACGGCATGCACTCGTACACTGGATTGTACTCGCAACGCTTCCATCATTGACCTCCATCACGTCGATCCACTGACTCTTCGTCCTCAACTTTTACAGCACGCAAACTAACCAACGGTGCAGCGATAAAGAGCTAGTGGAACTGAAACTTCGTTTTCTACGATTGCTCGTACGAAGAGCAGAATAAAAAGAAATAAAAAAAGTCTTAGGCACGATCGCGGAGAGCACGAGGAGTGAAACTCAAGTGACTTCCGGCGAATCCACTTTTAGTGACGTAGGTCGATGCCTCCCTTCTGACCGCCCCGACACCTTGCGGTACACTGTTGCGTCACAGTGCACGGCGGGAACTTTGAATTGGGCCTCGTATTTCTATTTTTTATAAAAGAACTACGAAACTCTATAGTGAAACAATTTCTTTGTGATGTCCTGATATGCCATTTTAACACCTAACATAAAAAAACATTTTTTTTTCGCGTGTCAGAGGTTTTTGAAAGGGGTCATCCCACGCCAAAACGTACGAAACTTAACATCACAACATTTCTAAAAAAAAAAAAATCACAGTGTTTTTTTTTAGTGTTTTTTTTTAAAAAGAAATTGTCGAAAATGTATTGTTTAAAATTCGTCCGTTTCAAATTTCGCAGACATTATTTAAACTTTTTGTTTTCTAAATAAATCGAAATGCAGAAAAAATATATAGCTAGATAGAGCTAGATAGAGCTAGAGCTAGATAGAGCTAGAGATAGATAGAGAGAGATAGATAGAGCAGACCTCTCCAGGAGCCGCCGGAAGATACAACCACCGAACACGCTTCGCAGCATTTCATCGAGCCGGTCACTGATGAACACCTTCAGACTATCCGAGGTCTGTCCCAGGTATCATGCAAGGACTGTGACTCTGTTGCTGAACTGCGGCGGATGCACAAGCAGGAGATGGAGGAGCTGGAAGTACGCATAGGTGGTTTCGCCGAACGACTGCAGCAGGCGGCGACGGAGGGAAACATACTACGTGAAATGCAACGGAAGTTCACGTTGATGGAGCAACAGCTTAAAGAGCTGTTGGAATGGAGGGAGCTCCTGCAGGGTAGGAAGGCTAGGACACTGAAATCAATGCCGTCAACTACTTCGCCAGCTCCACTGTCGATGTCCGAGGAGCAGTCCAACGACGCGCTCGTGGGTTTCGACATAAGCACCCTGAGCGACCAACGAAACAGCGCCGGTAGAACACAGTACGAAGATCTGACGCAATACGTGGCAGATTTCATGCAACACGGAGAGGAGCTTGAAACCGACCCGAATAAAAGACCCAGTGTCACAGGACCGAAGTCTGAAGGGCTGATTGGCATAGATGAGCCGAAGGATGATTCAACTGAAGATCTAAACCTCCTGCACATTTCAAACAACCCGGATGATTCGAAGAGACCTGGGATCCCCGATGGGGTGACCACGGGTTTGCGCCACACCAGTTTCATTAAACGACAGGAAGTCAGTAAGGGCCACACAAGACTGGACAGACCTCCTCCAGGGGTCACACGAGAGGTCTTGATTGTTGGGGACAGCAACGTGGAGCGCATTGCCCAACCTTTCGTATCTGCAGTGAATAACCCACAAAGTGTTGAGGTGATGTTCAACAGAAAGGCGACAGCAGAGCAGGTCCATACAATGATTGATGAGTACGAGGAAGGGGCCCGGAAAATTCCTCGTATGTACATCATACATGTGGGGATTAATGATCTGCTGAAGGGACACCAGCCAGAGGATGTTGTAGAAGTTTTCCGTAAAAGATGGAGCTCACGTAAAGTATCGCTGACTATCTGCTCGGTGCCAGAGGTCGTGAGCAAAGGCAAGGCTGTACAGGCTGCGACGATGATGCTGAACGCTAAGATCAAGGGATTGTGCAGGAAGATACGTGCACGGTACGTTGACCTCAGTGCGGAGCTGACTGGCCACAACACCATGGACAAAGATGGCGTGCACTACGGAGAAATGGGTGCTTGTGTGGTGTCCCAACAACTGGCACAAGTGGCAAGGCGTTTTTTAGAAGGCACTGTACAGAGAGGAGGTGGAGGACCAGCAAGCCAATTGTGGAAAGCGCCAGAAAACCTGGAGTGGCGCTACCAATGGAACCGCGAAGAGCAGAGGACGAAACCTCCTTTCGGCTTCAACGATGCTCACCGAAAGAGCCACCGGACGACTGCATATCGCCTGCTCAAGCCATCAAGACATTCCTGTCGGCCAGATTCCAGGGCTCATCCATACACAAAGAGGCCCCAACAAAGTTTCCCGCAAGTGCGGCCCTACGGGAACACTGGAACAGACAATCCCTTTCCACACCCCAGAGACGCGGAGGTGAGACAACAGCTGCCTTATCCTGCTGTGGTAAACTACACTCCGACACCCGGGCTCGAGCAGCAAGTTCGTTACGTAGACTCGAACATACACCTGCCACCGGCGACTGGAGTTCCAGGATTATCACCAATGAGGTCCACACAGGCCGCACACAACAATCTTGCAGCGTTCGGATGGCCTCCCGAGATTCCCCCACTCCACCCTCAGCGCCAGACAGATTCAAGCGGGGGACTCCCGGTGCCTTCCTCGGGACCTTGGACCTCCCCAAAGACAGCACATGTCGCCCAATCGTATACACATGTGGTGCCTCCCCTCCCCTCCACGATCTCCGTGCAATCGTGACCGAGATGGTGAACCAGCAGCTGGGCTATCACTGTCAACGGCAAGGGGTTTAAAAGCGCTTTCAGTGAGGGGGGTCAGGGGTAAGCGGGCAAATGTCAGAATCAGTAGTATTAAGAAAAGACGAAGGCGACGTAGACGCAGCAGACGACCGACAGAGGTGGTAGGATTTCTCAATCTCCAAGGAGCCCGACGGCAGCAAAAATGGGAAGAGTTGTTCAGCCAGTTGGAGGACGAAAAAATGATACTTTTTGGAGTAGCTGAGACGCACCTACGTGATCTGGAAGAAGCTCCAACCAACGAAAATTGGTGTTGGGCTGGACGCAATCGTGTGGAAGGTCAGCGCCGAGGTGGAGGAGTGGGCGTCGTGTGGCGCAATACATCAGTATGGCAGAAGGAGCCACGTGAGTGCTGGGACCATATTTGGGTGACAGGGGAGATAATATGTATCCCTGTAGCCGTTTGCATAGTGTACCTGTCGGTAGGAACTGCGCGCAGAGAAGAGAACCAGCGTTTAATGGCTTGTGTGACAACCGATGCCAAGGCCCTTGCTGCTACAAGAGAGATTCTTATTATGGGTGACTTCAACGGACACCTGCATGAGCTGGATGGACTGGAGGACGAGAATGGACGAATGATGATGCAGATGGCCGAAGATAACGCTCTGGAGATAGTCAACCTTAGAGACTCATGTGAAGGGCAATATACGTGGAGTGCCCGTGGAAGCAAAACTTGCATTGACTATGCCTTGGTTTCACAGAAGCTGGCCCGCTACCTTGTCCACGCAGACATCGATGAGGCTGGTGACCATAGTGTTGGGAGCGACCACAACCGAATAAGGTTACAGTTCTCAAAGGCAACACGACAACTAAGAAAACAAAAGCCCCCTCGGACAGGCGGTTTCCGGCTATACCCAACGGCAGCTGAGAAAGTTGTGGAGGAGTTCGAGAACAGCAGCAAGAGGGTGAGTGCGTCTGGATACGCAGAATATATGGACGAATTAAAGCGCCTCATCAAGCAGCATTCTACAAAAGAACGAGGTGGACGACGACAAAGAAAGCGATGGTGGGACGCGGAAGTACAAGCCGCTATCAGGTTGCGACAAGAGCTGAACAGGGAGCACCGCACGGTCCTTCTTGGCGGCCCCAGTGACCAAGTTCGTTTAAAGTGGCATGCGTACCAACTC
Organism: Ixodes ricinus; assembly: GCA_037355805.1. NCBI lineage: Eukaryota > Metazoa > Arthropoda > Arachnida > Ixodida > Ixodidae > Ixodes > Ixodes ricinus. The sequence continues at coordinate 26,518 of JAZHYW010007510.1, forward strand.
CAGAAGCAAGCCGCAAAGCAACTTGTCCAAGAGAAAATGGCTCAGGCTGACATGGTCACAATGAGAGAAATCAGTGCAAGCGGAAGAGATGCACCTAGAAAGTTCTGGAGGTACCTAGGAACTCTCAACGGTAGGGAGCAGTGCCTCACTATTCTGGACGAAGACACAGGGCAGCCAACAGAGCGACTGGGACAATGTCTTACTGATCATTTGGTAGAGGTGTTCTCACCTTCGGAAGCGGCACCGCTAGAGGATTTAAGCCCGACGGAAGGTACGGCCTTGACGTCGGATGACGCTACCTGTGTAACAATCGGGAGGGTGTCCCTTATACGCGCACTGGCGCATATTAAGAACAACACCGCCCAAGGCTTAGACAAGATTCCGGCAAGTGTGCTTAAGGCGTTGGGGCGGGAGTCCAGGGATCAGCTGGCGGACATCTTCGAGAACATTCTGTCTGGGGCAGAAGGGATTCCTCAAGACTGGAGGGGTGGTCGGGTCGTACTGATTCCTAAAAAAGGATGTGATCGTCATTATCTTCGACACTACAGACCCCTGACCGTAACAAGCACGGTGTATAGGACTTTCGCTTACATCATGAAAGAGCACATGACCGCATGGGCGGAGGAAGAGGGTTTACTGACGGAACTCCAAGGAGGCTTCCGACGGGGGCGCCGATTGGAAGATCACCTGTATACCCTTACACAATGTATTGAGGTGGCCCGAAGGGAGAAAAGAAATCTTATCTGTTGCTTTCTAGACATTGCGAAGGCCTACGATAGCGTCCCACATGCCCGGCTCGTTCGTCAACTCCAGGATCTTAACATGCGACCGGAGTGGACAGCGCTCATCTACCGTCTTTACGATGGTAACACGGTTAGAACCCAACTCGGTGAGGGTACGTCTGAAGAGGTGCTGGTGACGAGGGGCTTGCGGCAAGGATGCCCACTTTCTCCGCTCTTATATATGCTTTACGTGACCACTCTAGAGAGGCAGCTCATCCGATCAGGACTGGGCTTTTCTCTAACTCACCTGGAGCATGGCGAGACCGTCAACTGGGTTCTGCCGGGACTAACTTATGCAGACGATGTGGTACTGACTGCGGCATCAGTGGCTGAAATGCAACAACTTCTCGACATATGCACTCATGAGGCTATGGAGCTTGGCTTGAGATTCAACGCGGGCAAGTCAGCGGCGGTTGTGTTTTCAGGCTCCCTCGAGCCAACACTCGGCAGCCTTCGCCTCGGCGGATGCGATGTGCCAATACTCGACTCATATAAGTACTTGGGCATCACACTGTCAAATGCGGCAGACTACCTACAAGACCACCACACTTATCTTCGCCACGCAGCCACACGAGGAGCCAACATTCTCCGTAAGCGAAGCCTTTGGAGCTGCAATCGGTTCATTGTGTCCCGGGAGCTCTGGAAAGCGATAGTAGTACCTGGACTGACATTTTCGAATGCCGTAGTATGTGTTCCTGGTGATGTCCGAGCCCATATGGAACGCCGACAGAGAGAGATTGGACGCCAGGCATTGGGCTGCCACGGGAGGGTCGCCAACGAGGCAGTTCAGGGCGAGCTGGGCTGGTCCTCCTTTGAGGCTCGGGAGGCGACCAGCAAAATAACCTACTACGGGCGTCTTCGCCATATGGACAGCTGCAGGTGGGCCAGGAGGTTGTTTATGTACACTCACCTGACGGGGCTGCGGACACGCTGGCAGAAGCGCCTTCATCAACTTGAGCACAAGTATGGCTTTTTTTCTGACCCCGTTGAAGCGTCATCAGAAAGGGAATGGGCGTCAGAGGTTAAGAAGAAAGTCCGTGACAACGAGGCCCAACAATGGCTCCGAGACGCACAAACAAAGTCGACGCTCAAAGTGTATCTGACCCACAAAACAACCATCGCATCGGAAGCACTGCTGTACGACAACAGCCTGGGCAGCCGCTTGTTGTCTGAGGCGCGCGCCGGGGCCCTCCGGACACTAGTTTACAGACGCCGGTTTGATGCTACGGTCACCTCGAGCGCATGTCGGGTCTGCGGAGGCTACGATGAAACGGTGGAGCACGTTGTGCTAGATTGTGCGGGACTTCAGCCGTCCCGGTGCCCACGCCTGCAGAGCCCCTTGGTGCTCGCTGAGGCGTTGGGCTTCACAATTACTGAAATCGGGCGCAACCAAGCAGGCTCTGATGCACAAAGCTCTGCAGCTACGCAGATAAAGGGGCCTTCTAGCGGCCGGCACAGGCTTGTAGTGGCCACTAAACGAAGACTTGAAGATTGGTGGAATAAGATCCACTTCAGGGGGCACTAAGATCTCCTCGCTCCCAGGCTTGGGCACGAACTTAGTTCGCGCTCGCCCGTTTCAAAGGGAACAAGCCGCATCCTCATCATCATCATC
>JAZHYW010007511.1:0-42162 GCA_037355805.1 Ixodes ricinus
GGTAGGGTATCATTAAAAAATATGTTTTTGGCTTTTTCCACTTCATTCTTAAAGAGGCTTGCAACATTCCGATATGCACACCACAAGTCAGGTTTATTTAACTGCTTTGCTTTGCGGAATAGTCGTTTCTTTTTATTTCGCAGGTGCTTTAAAGAAACAGTAAGCCAAGGGGACCGGTTTTTGTACGGAATAATTCGTAGGGGTACGTATTTGTTTACAAGATAATTAACTTTGACTTTAAAAATAGACCAAGTGGATTCTATAGTGCGATTAGAAAGATTCTGCATATATTCGTCCAGAAATTGTGCCAATTCATCATTGATGGAACGGTGGTTAGCTTTGCTGTTTTCACGTATACGTTTAGGCATACTCTTAAGGCGATGAGAATTACCTTCAAGTGTGAAGTGAACAAAGCAGTGGTCACTCAGGCCTGGTAAAAAAAGAGAATGAACGAGGTCAGGAGTATTTGTGAGGATGAGATCTAATATGTTCGAACTTGACGAGGTGACCCTGGTAGGTTGAGTTATTAACTGAGAGGAATTAAAATCTGTGCACAAATTTATGAACTCTGATGTTTCACCGGAATGGTCAACTGGAACGCGACACAAACCAGACCATAATATTTTTGGAAAGTTAAAATCACCTAATAAAAAAACTGGCGAGTGCGGAAATCTTACAACAAGGCTATTTAAAACGTCATGAAGTCACAGGAAAGATGGCAGCGCCCAGGCAGCGGCTGGCCCCAGCTGGGCCGGAGCTTGTCGGATGCTTTGTTCGTTGTCGTTCGTCTCGGCAAATTGATTTCAGACGCGGAAGCCGTCATAAGAGGCCGATCGAAAGCGACTTCAGAGTTCAGCGTGGTGTCTGACGTAGGTATAACGTGAAAATACGAAGGAACGGTGTGCATTTCGCTGGTGACCGACGGGGATATTGCCACGAAAGAGACAATCGGCCCTGTGTTGCTCGGACCTCAGATTGATTCGGATACCGCTAGGATAAATTTTAAGGCGACGTTTCTGTGCTCTCGTTGACCATCGGAATCTTTGAGGTCTGCAGTGAAGCGTGTGCAATATATTTGGATACACAGTTTAGCAACGGAAATTCCGTGAGTCGTGCTTGGCAGTGTGCAATCGTGGTGCCACTTCGTTCAAATGACCGCAGCTCACTTTGGTTTTGAGGTGCACCGGAGAGTTGCCTTGAAGCTTGTAGTTCCCGTGCCGTGCTAAATGATGCTGTGCTGCTTCCCAAATTGTTATGGCGTAGATGTGCACTTTCACGGAGCACAGGTGTTGCAGTTGGCATTGATTCCGCTGGTCTGTCGCACGTTTCGTCGACACAAAAGTTTCATCAACACTCGTTATACGAATTGCAAGGTGCATGGACATTTCATCGCGCGTGTTACCTACCCAGTCCACCCGTTCACGCCGCTTTGCGACGACAGTCTGCAGCGGCTCATTACCAGAAAAGTGGTCCCACATCCATTTCAGTTCCGCTCGTCTACGGCAGTCGCCAAACCCCGAAGGAGAGAATTTCTTCAGACATAATGCCACTAAAGCAATGCAGCTTCTTTAGTGGTCAGGATAGACTCTCTTCGGTCCGTTTTGTTATATTGTCACGGATGCTTGCTCCAGTCCTATTTTCTATCAATATTTACTATTCTGGAAAGTTCCAGGCCATGCTCAGTTGTCATTGTATGTTCTGGTGGAGGTGCTGCACACTTTATCCATAGCCCTTCACTCTGTGTGGACCCAGGCGGCATAGCCGAGTTTCCCGATAACAAAACACGGGTGGCGGATTATCCCGCGTCTTAACCCCCGGGGAGCCGTGAACCAAGTCCTATCCCGAGCCCGGCAGAAAAACCGCAAGACGAGCGAGTACCACAAGGGCGAACCTCGGAAATACACCACGAAGAACCTGAAATCCAAGCCAGTCGCTACTACCAGCAAGAACCCCGGAATTCGGTCTTTTGCCAGAAAAACCGAAGCTGACTAAGCCAACAATGACAAACCTGTAGCAGCAAACCGCATCCGCTCCCACCACTGTTTGCATTCCCGTCGCACCTCACACTCCGATGCCCTTTCACGCAAGGTGTATGAAGACGTCGAGGGCTGGATTGAACAATATGACCGTGTCGCCCGCCACAGTGGGTAGACGGACAATTAGCTCCTGCAGAACCTATACTTCTCGTGGAAGAAACTGCCAGGCACTGGTTTGAGAACCACGAATCCTCCTTAACGTCGTAAGAAGTTTGCAAGATCGAGCTGAAGTGCACGTTCATCAGCCAACATTGACGAGAGAGAGCCGAATTCCCGATTCTGTCCAGGACACGGCCCCAACGAGAGCGTCACCGCCTTCGTGGAGGATGTTTTGTGCCTGATCGAGCACCCACGCCAACCCTGATGCTACAGAAGACGAGAAGCTAAGAATCCCATGTCCCTCATGTGAGGGACAACACCTTCGGCAGCCTTGTTCGCAACCCCACGACAACAGTCGAAGGGTTCATATCACCGAGGCTTCCAACATTGAATGTACACTGCAGGCCCGAACCTGTCATTATCAACAACTCCCCAGCGTCTCGACACGAGAGTCGTCCAGCTGCAACTTCGACGCCAGCCTCCCAGGCATCTGCGACATCATCCACAACGTTGTCCGGGAGGAGATCAGGAAGCTACTTTCTGCCATCAGTTGCCCGGCTTTTATTTTGATTGCCGAGATTGTTTCGGAACAAGTTCGACAGGCATTTTAACTGGAGGCTTCTTCGAGCGGAGTGGCATCTGACGAACCGAGGGCGATTTATGCCACAAAGTCACGACGACCGCCACCGGCTACCCGTTACTATTCAATGCCCATTTAACGAGACACTCCATGCGCCGAAGCGTTCCCGACATCAGGAAGAACCAGCGTAGGTCCGCGCTGAACAAAGTACACCGAGGGAAACTGAGGTGCTGCGAATGGTCGACTGAAAACCACTCTGCTACCATTGCATGAGGCCGACCATGTCTACTGGAGGTGCCCGTACCAATGAATTGGCCTGCAAGAGTTCAAGCCACACGACCCTTGACCACGTCTCGACGAGCGTCCACGAAACATTGAGGATTATCTTCGGCGGCCTTTGTCCCTGGTGCCGACATTACCCCGAAGCTCCTCATCCCCTTCACCTCGACGGGAGGTAAGCACGACAAAGCAGGTGAGCGGCAATGTAAGGACAGTTAGTTTGATGTCGGTTGTTGTCCAAGGACAATACCTAATAATTTGCTGACACTAATTATTTGTGTCTACGCCACGGAGTACACAATTTTCAACTTTGAGGCAGAATGCCGCTGAGTGACTTGAAGAAATAGAATGGTTGGGCTGTTCTCAAAAGTCGACTCTAAGTATCACCAGACTTGACTTTGCCACACGAGACTTACACAAGTTGCATGGTCGCGGGATGCAGAAAAAATTGCCATTACGAAATGGAAATGAAATGGCTTGGATAGCAAACAAACATTGTTGCCAGCTATCAAGTCAACGGTACAGCAAAAGGCACAGCCACGTAAGCAATACATGCCCGAGCTTGCTGCATTGATGCAGAAAACTACCAGGAAAATTTGTGGATTAGAAGCCAGCCCTGCAGCTTCAGTGCATCAGATGTTGGTGGCCGCACATGACGTATGATAACAAGACGACATCAGTCGGTCAAAGTTGCCACTCGACCAAACTGAACACCGACGTGCCAGGAGCGTCATCCGACAACAAAGAGCACAGGTACTACGACTGAACACCTGACACAAGACTGTCGCAGAAAGAACTCGTTATGGAACCATTTGCAAAGAACCAATAATTATGTAATCAAGTGGAAAAAACATATTTGATACACTAACCAAATAAACATATTTCCGCTTGCCTTTACGCCTTCAGAGTCTATACACAAAGAATTGGGTTCACCGCGCGCGCTGGACCTTTTGAGGACACTCGAATCTCTGACCCCTCAATATTAATTAATGAACATACGAGACTGGCAGGCTGGTTGCATTAGGCTGCACTCCTTCCACTACTCCTGAACATGTGGCACATCCAAAAACCAACTCCAGTGATGTGAAAATGCTATTTATTAATTTATTCCTTCCAGGGGCCTTTGTAGGCATTGCAGAGAGGATACTTAAAACTACACATTATAATAACATTAAACACACGGCTGTGTATTTGACTTATAAATTGCCAAAACAAACACACCTCTGAGCATCTAGTTTAATGGAACGTGTTGATGCATTCTTATATAGCGGGACACTTCCTATATGTAAGACACAATAGACCCTGCAAAACCCCATCAAGCAACACAACTGTCACCATTTCTTTTTCTTTTGGCGTAAAGCTCACGAATGAGCCTCAGTTCACGTCGAACGCTAATGCAGCATTCGAGTCCAATGTGAGCTCAGCCGAGTTCACAGTGACGGCGGACATAACATTCTTGTCGAACATATGCCCAAAGTATGAAGGCCTTGGGCAATTAGAGTAGTAGCTACTGTAATTCGTTCCATCACAATTTGGCAAACGGCAAAGGCTACTGTCTCGGTGAGTCAATATGCACGTTGGAGAGAGGCACATGACAACATATCATCAGAGTGCTCGTCTGCACAGATTTGTCGCACACCTTCACTCCCGTCTCTCTGATTGGCTCGAGGGGGCTGTGGCGGTTGCCCTTTTCCAAGTTACGGTGATACAAAGTATAGGCAGCCCACACTTTTGAAAAAAGTTTTGAAAAGACCGAAAAGATGTGTCAACATTTTTCAACAAGACTGCTCTTCGGGCAAGGGATGAACACAAATATGAATTATCTTGTCCAGGTAATTAAAACAAGTAAATAATTGACCGACTAATGCAATGCACTCTTGATGAAAAAAAGTATTGCTGCAATAAATCCTACGAAAGAGAAAAATGTGCAGTTAATCTATGCGTACACCAAAACGGTTGTTCCTACAGAAAGTTGAATAGCTTTGAAGCAGGTGCCCGCAACGATTTATTCATCCCCACACTCAATAAAACGTCGTCCTCGCAGCTGAAAATAAGTGTGCACTTCGCACTCACAAAAAAAGGAAGAAAAGCGATCGAATGTAGAATCGTCGATTAGCACAAAACGTAAAGATCGCAGGCGCTTCCTCGCTAAAAGTTGGCTGTGATTATACAGTTACCTAGGGCTGAAACAAATTCCCGTAGGCTCTACCTCCAACACGTAGATTTCGCATCGATTCTCAGACATTCCAACGTTCAAACAAAGCTAAGAGAATGCGAAATTTAATGCTAAAAGCACTCAAAGTTCTATCGATCCTCGAACACATCCGGGAATCCGACCACCGGTATGGAGATACGACTGATGCTGTCTCACAAGCGTTAATATCCAGATGGTCAAGAGCGATCTTGCGCAAAAAGGGTATAAAGTCTCATTCCTTCATGTTTTCACATTATATTCGCGTCAGCGCGCACGAAAAAGCCCGAAGTCGTCGGAAAGCAGCTGCACATCACGGCTACCGCGCACCGAACAAACTCGCATCCGCCAGCTCTGGGCGCTGCCATCTTACCGATGACGTCACGGCTATTCTTTCCTATCCCTGCATTCTCCTTGATGCTTGGGTAAGACAGCAAATGGTCTATAGACCATTTGCTGTATTACCAAGCATCAGGAGAATGCAGGAATTGGTGTTCCACGCGCCGCACGCGCACGCCTTCCCGGTATAAAATATTCAAAGTAAATAACCAAAATAAAGCGTTGACGAACGCGCGTGCAAGATGTCATTTGTTTTGGGTGTTTGCTTTAGAAAAGTTACTACTGCTGAGGCCAGCACGTGCGGCGCGTGGAACACCAATCCCTGCATTCTCTTTGATGCTTGGGTAATATAACAAATGGTCTAAACCTGCCCCCCCCCCCCTCACTCACATCAATCCGCCTGCCGTCGTTCGAAGCGCCATCTGGATTTTAGTTTCATAACTGTGCGTTCCAAAGAGCAGAGCTGAAGCGCCCCCTAGACGCCGTGCTTCGAAACGTGCGTATCCCGATTCCCATAGAATACACTGCAGTTACCAAAGCAGCCGTCCGGCGGCGCGTCGAGCGACGCCAGGCTAATACCAGGCGAGTCGTGGTGCGTGAGGGGGGGGGGAGGTACTGTTCGTGCATGCAGCGTCTATGAGCAATTCCGTAACCGTAACCCCGTAACTAATAACGTTGACCCTGGTATCCTGGGCTCAATCCTTACCCCTGCCCATTTCGATCTGGATGAGCATCGTACCTTATTTACAATGCAGCGCAAAGACAACACAGAAATGATACAGATAGCAAAGAACGGAAAGGGATATGAAAGAACGGATAAGAACGAATCTAGACATTTTTTTCTTAATCTAGCGGGTAAAAAAATATTTTTCAATCATCGTTTTCTTCTTTTTGGGACGTTCTTTCCTATCCCTGTCTCCCTTCCTTTGTTGTCTTTGCGGTACATTGTAAATATGCAAAACCAACTAGCCCAACAGCTCATTTTGATAGAGAATCGTACCGGCGTGCGGTCGTGTATCACTACTGCGTGATACGTTAAGGACCCCAGGCTAGCGGTTGTACTGCACTGGCTCAATTTCTTATCTACAGCTGGGAGACTTCTCGCCCGTTGAGGCAGATCAAGTTCTAGGCTGTATGAAAATACACACAACCCAATTATTAAAGAGGTGGATTGCACGCAGAGCGACAAGCCACTGCCAGGCACGCCCGTGCAATAGCAAGCTTGTCAAGGCTATACGTTCACGAGACCTTTTCAAAAAATGGCTCCTGGTTGGTTCCATTTTCAGTGTTCATGCGTATGGTGCGTGATTTGCTCGCTTTGCGATGCGACGAACACGCGCGTGCTGGGCTGAGGAGATCGCACGCTGGGCTGAGGTCTTGTAAATATTACAAATGTGTACAGTTGGCGACAGGCAAAGAATTCAGTGGAAGCTCCGCCTCCAGCACGCGCCTGTTGCCTTTCACCGGTCTTCGGCTGCGCGTGCGACGAAGTGTTACCAAACGCAGAAAGCTCGAGATTGAGGCGGAGCGCGCATTAAAGTCATATGGCAAATTCCGCAAATAGATTTGAAGCGGTTACGGAGCGCTTTTTTCTTGGTGTCCTTATGCGCGTAGAAACGCGAGCTAGGTTTCGCTGCTATGAACAGGAGAACATGGAGCGGTTTTGGATCGCTCCAAATCTATCAGCGGAATTCGACATTAGCCTGTCATAGACTAGATCAAATTCAAGAAAAACGCCGACTATACTCTGTTTCACCTTATGATGTACCGCAGGAAAGGCTACAAGCGCGAGCTCTTTGCACTGGGGCACATCTCGGCGGCACAAGCTCTCAGAGCGGCTGCCAACGCTATGATCTCGCGCTTCGTGAAACGAAGTATACTAGAAACGCCTGGCGCATTTTCGTGACACGTCCACTTGGTGGCGCTCGCTACACTATGAGCCCAGAGCCGTTTATACTGAGAGAGTTTGGCCAACTGGGTGGAGCTTGTTGCCTGCTAGAACCAGCAGGATTTCGCGATAACACTAAAATGGCGTTACTTCTTGTCTTCTTTACTCCCGAGAAATCGCATGGAGTTCCTGGATGAAGTCAGAGCCCCGAAATTGGCGGACGGAAGTAGCTCATCGTCCCGGTTGTCCAGACTGCGCTGCTGTGGTTGCCAGACTGTCAAAATACTCACTATAAGAACGGCCAAACTCGTCCCAGTATAAACGGCTCTCGCTACTGAGCCCAGAGCCGTATATTAGGAGAGTTTGGACAATAGGCGGAGCAAAGGCCGCCGCCAGCGCCGAAAACTGCCCCCACGGTTAGAGCATAAACTAAAGGTGCGACACAGCGTCGACCAATCAGGAGACCGCGACGTCACAATATTGCAAACGACATTTAAAGCGTAAAATAGAAGCGTTCAATCTCGGCCTCTCTACTTCCTCTCACAAATGTCCGCAGTAAAGACAAAGGCACAGGCGCGTGAGCCTAGCTCAGCGAAATGCTTTTGTTTGTACCATAGAGTTATTACAATAACCGCTAGAGGCTCAGCTGGCGCTAGTGTGCTGTTGCATTTTCAAGCAGACAGCAAGCAGTCAGAAATTGACTTCCGGCAATGCATTTCTATGGGCCGGTTGCACCAACGCCGCTTAGCGAAAAGCGGAGCTTAGTCGGGAACCTAAGCTCAGTTTCGGTTTCGTTCGGTTGCACCAAAATCGCTTATCGCTAAACCTAGCACTAAACTACGCTTAACTTGAGCGCCCAACATTGGGCGCTTTGCTACCACTTTGCTTGTTTCTTAATCCTGGATTATAAACATGGCGGCTGGTTTGTGGCGGTCGACGCGGTGGACGAAATTGGTTGTACAAAGTGTTTTAGGCCACAACAGCGTGAGAGTCTCGACAGAATGGCCTTCGATTGTGACAAGGATGCAAAATATTGTCTCGTGAAGTGTTTATCGACCCCTGTTTTCAAGTTTGCTCTCCACTCTCAGTGCGTGTTAGCCCTAACCGAGATACGGACGGAGCTGTGGGGCTCACGTCTGTCTTCCCGTTGGTTTTTCTGTGGAGTAAAGCTATACGCACTCCGGAGTGCATTTCGGACGAGATGGCTATACGCACTCCGCCGAGAACTCATGCCCGTCGGGCCACCCTTTTCGAACGGCGCGTGTATCACTGGGGAGCGTGTTAACCCAGCCCCCGCCTGCGTCTCACGCCGCTTCGCGGCGACAGTATTGGCTGCTAATTACAAAATGTAATCCAGTACACGCCGCTTCGCGGCGTCCGGCCGGCAACCCAAGCCCCGCTGTCCCCAATCGCACCTCCGGAAAGGGAGTCCCATTTAATTGTGCAAAGTTTCGTCGACAACATTATCGCAAAAACAAGAAATGTAAACATCGCATTATGCCTCGATAAAACAAAATGAAAAAAAAGACAACAGTAGCCCCACCGGGGATCGAACCCGCGTCCACTCGGGTACAAAGCGGACGCCTTAGCCTCTACGCTATGCCACCGCTGGAAGATCTCGTTGTGACCATTCGTTTTATACGAGTTTAGCGGAGTGCGTATAGCCATCTCGTCCGAAATGCACTCCGGAGTGCGTATAGCTTTACTCTTTCTGTGAACGAGCCTGTTCGTATGTACTTACTGATTTTCGCATAACTGTCACGTATTGCTATTTAACACCTTGTTAATTTCTGCTTGCAAAGCATATCCTTTAATCCGATCGGTGCGTTGAAATAGTAGCCGTACGTGATCTCGGCCATCAGCTGATTGTCGACACTTCTGCCGGTTGCATCAAATTGCGGTTAATTTTAATAATAAAACTGCAAAAATTCAATTTCTTTAGTTTTGAGACAACCTTCAGTGAATTTTCCTTGTCTCGCGAGTAGAATCTTCACTTCAGAAAACTGCGTTCTATAACCGCAACTTTTCTGGTGATCGTGCTTTTTAGAAATGTTTTGCTTTATATCTTTCATTCGTGGCGACGACAAATCGTAACGACTACAATGCGAGATTCGTTCAGCGCTGTATTGGGGCAGGCTGGGGCAGGTGATGCGAAGAGACAACCGTTCTCGTGGGCACGATGTGATGTACTAGTGGGAGTTTTCTATACTTCGAAGTCTGCCGCCGTCTATTTGTATGAACTCAAGATCTGCCTATTATCACTCGCGAACAAGCTTCTGGTTCTCTATCAGCAGGAATGAAAAAAATGATTCTGGGCGACCTTTGCGTGTTCAATAATTGACAGTTTGTATGATCATCAAGGGATCTACCAGTAGTATCGCTTTGATGTATTGATAGTTATACCTTCTTTGCTTGTCACTAAAGCAAAAGATACGTAGTTCCATTACCAAAGGGTTTGACACAATCAGTTCAACGACGGTACAGTGCAGTTTTGTCACCTTGCTGATAGCAACGAGTACGGTCGATGCAAGATCTCGACGACTTCTATTCGACGATTTCCGGGCATTTTCGCAGCTGCCGTGGCGAGTTCGTCGCTGTTCTGAACTTCATCGGTCTCAGGCATGACTTGATTTCAGTAGTCATCTTACCTGCCTACTTATTCTCGATGATGTTTTGTCTTCAGCGATGTAGCGAGTAGAGAGTCCTTCTCGCGTTCGGTGAGATTTGGGGCCCCCGATGGCTCCGTTATCTCAAAATGTGAGCACGAAAACTACTGTCACTGTCAAAATATTCTGTTATCAACCGATATTAAACACACAATCACAGATGTAAAGAGCATTCGTGTTTATTTAAAGCTTTGAGTCCTGTTTTTGAAAGTTAAGCGAAAAAATGATTGAATTTGGAGACCTTTAATTCGTTACTCACCGAAGAAACACAGCGAAAAGCAGACGCCAACTACTACTATTGCGGCAGTTTTTTTTTTCTTTTTACATCACGTGATTCCTCTCCGCCAATCGCATTCATCCCTCTGAGCGTTCCCTAGTTCGCTCTGTTTGTCCCTACATTCCCTAGGCAAATCCAGCGTTTAGCTAGGGGCGCGTCTGTAAAGCCGGGTTAACGTTGGTGCAACCGGAATTTAAACCCGTGCTTATCCAAGCTCGGCTTAGGGCGCTAAGCCGACTTTGTAAAGAGCCGCTCTGGGTTAAGGTAAGCGACGTTTGTGCAACCGGCCCTATGAGAAAAGCGAGTGCATTTCTCTCTGCACTCGATTATAAGAGAAAATGTAACGAATAATTATTACGTACTATGCACATTGGAACATTAAGGTCGGTTCTCACATGCAGCGAAGCGCTAATGTGGCGCTCCTCACGTGCCGTCAGCTACTTATCGTCTGCCATGAGCAACGGTTTTGACGGTGAGACACAAAGCTGGTGAACGCTCCCGTCAACACGCGCTGAGCGCGAGGTAAGCGCTACGCTTGTAGCGCTCCGCTTCATGTGTGAACAGGCCTTTACTCAGTCATGCAGACGAAATAATTGGTCAGTTACAGCAATTTTATTTGAAATTCGTGGCATGAAAAACGGTGCTAAAACCGCTTCGTACGTGTATTTATGTGCACTGTCGGACACTGTTAGCTCGAACACGGCGTCGACGCTTTCCAGCATGGGGGATATACGTGCCAAACGAACGAAGGGCATTTGGAAAACCAAGAGAGACGGCAAGAACTACGCAGTAACACTGAATAAGTAACTCCTTGTGCACGCAGACGATCAAAATAAACTGAAAGCCACGTAATATAGTCCGATATGCAATCAATAAGTACTGCTTTAATCTTTCTGCTCATGAATATGTGCGAAGATGCATGTTCTAGGTTCAAATCATCAACCACACGCTCCAAATTTTTGCAAATAGGGAGAAGTCAGAGAACAGGTGCCCGATAAAAACTGCCCGACATCGGAAATAATAAAAAGACACACCTTTCGTAGCTCACGTGCTTTATTTTTTGCGTTCGAATGTTTCTTTAACCGATCGTAAAGATTCACGACGGAGTCATTTTCATCCAATGACAGGACGGGCGGGCCTATTAGCAATATATAAGCACCATCGAAAAGCTAGCAAACCTTGAACACACTCTAAATTCCTTTCGATCGTTAGTTTGCTTAGAATCGTCGCTCGTTTTCACATACCTTCCTTGAAACAGAGGTTTGGGGCTGAAATAGAGCGAAGTTTAACATCGTTCAGTGGTAAAGAAAAATGTTGTAACTAAAGCAATTACACTTTCACAATACCAATAAAGGTACATACTATCCGTTACAACCGATATGACAAAGTTATTCATGTTATTTTCCGGCGATGAGACAAAATTCCCGCGCGTTTTCCCATAGGAATACACAGGGAGGCTGGAAATGTAGACTGCATGCTGTCTGCTTCAATTTGCAACCGGAAGTCCCTTAGACACTAGCGCCAGCTGAGCCTCTAGCGTCTATTGTAATAACTCTATGGTTTGTACGAGAACTCGTGCACAAAAGGCACTTTCCAAAGCCACGCGCTCGTGCCCATGCCTTTGTCTGCACTGCTGATGTTTGTGCAGATGGAGTATCCGTGACAGTTTGCTCCGGGCCGGCTTGCTAGAACAGCGTCTAAGCTGAGTCTGGCTGAAAGAAAACAGTGCAAAGGGTGGGGCGCGCAAGCGTCTTGAGACGCGGAGTCCCGCTCGGCTCGTGCGTTGGCTTTGGCAGTGCTTTCTTTCCCCGTCTCAGCTGCGACGCTGTTTCTATACTTCGCTTTCAGCTTGGGTCCAGACGCAGCCAATGCTACGAGCGCGAGCGCGTGGCCTGAACAGTGCTTGCATTGCACGAGGGCGCGTGCTTGGCAGGGACGCTGAAAGCCCGGAGCTCGCGCTTGTAACATCGGCTGCGTGTGGACCCAAGCTGAAACGAAGTATAGCAAGTCGGCCCTGGTTTGGAGCGCACGTTCGCTTATTCTACGCTTGTATATTAGCGTGACGAAAACCTCACATGCGCAAAGTTTTCAGTCACCGAGATCTAAACCTTTTTACTCTGGCGACGCTAAAACGGCTTAAATTAGTCGTGTCACATATTTAGAGCTGACGATCACCTGTAGGGGCTGTTTCGCGGCCTGAGGTTGGCCCCGAGATGCTCGCCTATTCAAACCAATGTATGGCCAAACTCTCCCAACACACGGCTCTGTATGAGCCTCACGCCCCTTGACAAACCTCACACTTTGCGTTGCGAACCATTGGTGCTCACTCGTGCAAGTCAGTTGCCTCGAGCAAGTGCTCCACTGTCATTTACTTCCAAAAGCCGCTCATTTCAGTGTTACCGAGATTTGCTTCCAAGGGCTGCACGGCGCACGTGCCCCGTGCATTGGCGCATCGGATGCACAAAAAGAGCTTCGTTCGAAAACGATGCGCAATGTACGTTTTCTGAAGCTACAAAATTGCGCGTGCCGATGTGTGAATATTGCAGGCAAAGCTACGATTTCGTAAACATTGGAGTGTTGTGTACTAGCGACGTCGGCGACCAAAAACGTCGCGGTGGTCGGCTTTTCACGATTGGCCAAATCACGGGCATAAGAACTTTTTCAGAATGTCGCCCTCGACGCTGCTGGTTTAAAAACGCGATGGCTCCTAGCTTCTGCAGTGCTTTTAAACACACCATCTTACTTGTCGCATCTGATGGGAACTAGCCAGGGTCAGAACGCATGGCGCCACGGGGAAGCGAATCCTTGTCGTGACGTCACGAATCGACATCCTAAGAGCGCGCCACAAAAACATCACGGAGTTGGATCCTGGGAGAATAGCGCCATTGCCTTCCCTGACTGATTGCAGGACACAAAGATATTTTAACATACAGACGACCGAACCCTCACAAGGAGATTCTCTGATCAGTCCCTGTTGCTTTGGCAATCGCCATTTCGGTCTTTTCCGATTTTCGAAGTTTCGATAGGGTTGATCTGAACCAGCCGCGCCAAGATCGCTAGGGAGCGTCATCGAAGTGAAAGCGTTCCTTGCCAATATAAACACCTTTGGCACTGCGTATGCAAACAATTCATCAATCATGTTTACCTAAACAGATCTCCTATTGTTCTTAAAGGCAGATAATTATTTTTTAGTGCCGCCATGCAACGACACTTCATGTGGTAAAGGTACGAAGATGCGTCCTCGTTTAGATGGTGTGTGAATAACTAAATCTCCGTATACAAGAAATGTCACTATAAAGAACATGCCACCGCGATTTTGAATCAGCTCACCAAGAAAGAATAGAGAACTCAAGGAGAAACTGGTCACACCATGAACCAAAATGGCAGCCATACAGGGAGCTTGGTGCAACTTTTTCAGGATCTAGTTAATGCGCAACTCATAAAACAGAACTATATATCTGTAGATCCCAAGGTTAGAACAGTGCCACTAAAGTGCTAAATAAGGAAGTTTTAGAGAAAAGAGGGTCGGTATTTTCAGCCAGGGTAAATAAATTATGCATCGCAGAAAGCTCAAACTCAGTGAGAATGTGACGCTAACAAACGGTACCTAAAAAAAAAAAAAATATTGAGAAGCACGAATTTTGTTTGAGTCGACGTCTACCTAAGCCTAATGTCGTCAAAACGTCGTCAAAACAAGAACTGGCATTGCGAACGCTTGTGGGATTTATATCAGTGTAAGACACTTGCAAGAAAAAAAATTATTTTCTTTCTTGCTGACGATTTTTTTTTTTTACTGAAATAGGTGCTACGGGAGCCGAAAGTGTTACTTCTTGTTTTGGCGATAATAAACTTGGGTTGATGTCGAATCAAAAAGACATGTTCGTCTTTCTCGATCATTTTTTGATCCAAATAACGTCATGTTCTCACATTTCTGCGTTCTTTCCTAACCGCTATCACGTTCTCACAGCGTTCAAGCTTTCTGCGATGCATAGCTGTAAGGTTTATTACTAATAAGTTTGGCGCGCGTGATTCAGCATCTGAGCTGTGCAGAGTGCTCGGCATGCAGCAATTAGAAAAAGAGCTAAGCTCACGAGATTAAAGCTAATTTACCAAATAGCCAATAACTTGACTAAAATAGAAAAATCTAAGTACCTTACTCCCAACGATGGAAGAGAAACCCGTTCAAACCATGGAAAATTATTCAGGGAGTTCCAACCTAAAAATAATTGCTTTAAATTTTCATTTTTTCCGCTAGCAGTCCAGGAATGGAACAGTTTGCCCGGACACGTTGTCCGCGCTAGCTCGCTAAAACAGTTCATGGATCATGTCGAAGAGCTCATGATGTGAAAATACTATGTCTCATCCACTCCGTTTGTTTCATATATTTTTATTCTCTGTATAACTGTTTTTTCTGCACTATGGTTATGCATCTGTGTTTTGTACCACCCTACTAATATTCTCCGATGAGGATTAGTAGTATTCATAAATAAATAAATAATAAAAAAAATAGTTTACTTACCCGGGTGGGAAAAACGCTGTTCTCTTTTCTCAAAAACTAAAGCGTGTCCCAGGAAAAAAAAATACAGTGTTGTTTTTTAAACGCAAAAATAAGCTATGCATCACCGAACGCTCATCCTCCGCCCTAATGTGGCGCTAGAGGTCCGAACCAGATGCCAAAGTTCTTGCACTAACCGATATCTTATGCAAGAGTTATGAGTGATTTTCCGGAACTTTCAATTGGAATATGGGGCCCATTTTCGCCTGTCTTCGGTAACTGGCGCCATAGAGCTCCATCTATTGGAGAGCTCGGTCTGCCGCCATTTTCCTAATGAAAATTTCAGAAAATCATTTATTTTTAATAAGATAAGTGTTAGGGCTGAAACCAACAGAGATACGCGAACGGATAGAAGACGACAAAATAAAACACACATTCGTCTACATTAGAATTTGTTTTTATCAAACAGAAAAGTTTGTTTCTAAATGCGAACTGAAACGGCATTATCATTCATATATTTCCTTAAAACCCTTATTCATCGCGGTTATCCTGCTCGTTGCCAGCCTCTCCTATAGCTTTCTGGGTGTTTTTGTGTTCTCCACATCTCCTTGGAGCGGGTTAGCAAACCAGTACTCAGACGAAGAGCATGCCGATACAGGACATAAAAAGTGCACAACTGCTGGATTTTTTGAAATTTTACTAGCTGTGTTTCTAGTTCTAAAAATAGACATAAATTGTTTTGCAAGACGACGTTCGCGTGCCCGGTTTCATGTACGTTTATAGTTTGGAATTCAAACTTGATGAGGCGTGCCAAATGTGCTGGCCCAAACGGCCGCACCGCCGCACCCTGAACTTTCGATAATTTCGAGCGTGGTAGGAACTTTGAATCTAGTCGGAAATCAGAGCTCATTTTACGTTATGTAAGCCACTATAACCTACGTCTTGACTGGCTGGCACCTCGCGCCGCCTGTTGACCGCTTCCGGCAGCGGCGGACGCAGGGTGAAGAAGATCTAGCTCGAGATTGGCGACGAACAGCCCGTGGCCCGAGCTCACCGCGAGCGCACGATCTGCATGCGCAGCTGCGAGCACGCAACTCGTGTGTTCCGGAAAAATTCTGCGCCATCTATGAGGAAAAGGCTACAAATAAATAGCGGTTCAATCCCCTTTGAAACTGAAAATCTCAAATCCCTGCACGATGGCGAACAAAACAAAACCGGCGAGGTTGGAAAGCTGGAACCTTAAAACATGTTCGTTTGTTTATCTTGGAGTAAAGAGAAATGAATTCCCCTTCGTCGTCGCTACCATATATAGTTCAATATTTGCACCTTCCGTGGTGTCGGAACATGGCGGGCAGCATTGAATAGCTTATTTATAGGCACTAGGTGTTTTGGAGAATTTACTCGTGACCCTGTGACGCACTTCTCGCATTTCTTTTTGCAACACTAACTGTGATTCACTGCAAGAACAAGGAAAAAGCGCGAGAAAATATTTGAGACAAGAATCCTCTGCGTCAGGGACAAAATCAGCGCCACTTTTCCTGATTTTGTCAACCTCAAAATTTCAGCCACCTTTCAAAAGATGGCGCAAGTGTGCGTCGTCTGCTGCAACATAAGTTCTTTTCTAATATTTTAGGACAATCAGTATGCTTTAAAAAATTACAATAATAGAAAGTGATTTTAATTAGAACATGAAAAGCTCTAATTAAATAGCTGTCCTCTTCTCGAAACCGATTTCTTGCGTACAGAGTCGAGCTCCAAAATAGTCCCATCATTTAATATTATTTTAAACAAATCTGAATATGAATACAATCAAATCAGCCTTACAGTGAACCAGCCCAATTCCTCTAGCATAAAGAAAAAGAGATCAGATGTTAGAAATGCTATCTGAGAAAACCAAAATCGCGTGAAGGGAATTCTTTGAAATTTTATCACAATTAAGTGGTGTTTACAAGAAAACAGCTGGCGTTGCACTTCTCATAGTTTTTATGCCGAGTTCCTATGTTTACCAGAAGCATGCCATTTAATGTCGTTGCTGCGTTGTGATGTGAAACTGAGTTACGACACTTTAAAATCAAACAAAAAAAGGCTCTCTTTGAATAAATATTAAAAAAAACTTTGAGTGTGCTAATTAAGAAATACACGTATACACAGAACCAGACGAGTCCTTCATCTATTCAATAAAAAACAAGAACGCGTCTTGGATGCATTACAAGCAGGGACTCAAACCGTAACCGTAACCGAAACCGAAAACCGTTTATGAACGAAATTTTTCAGTAACCGTAACCGGAACGAAACCGTTATTTCAAATTTATAAAAACCGTAACCGTAACCGAAAATTATTCACTGGTAACCGGTTTTAACCGATATTAACCGAAATATAAAAATATTAGTTTTTTCGCAAGTATGACATGACGGAGAGATCTTGAAATGCTGTGGCCATTTGTCAGATACTCTCGGCGAGTGGTGCATCTGGTAATATATTTCCGTTCAATCTAACTTCAGGATTAAGAATATTTAGTTGGACTCAGTGGTCGAGCTTATAATAAAAAAGTAGCCTCTGTTTCTAAGTCTGCCACACTCCTACATTGCTACTTGTATTCACTAGGTGTTGCCTTCCGGGTATTAACTAATAAGTTAGAATTCTCAGATGTCCATCCAACTCGGTTTTATCAAAACCACGGATGTTCCTGACATGCAGTAGCCAGTTTGAATAAACGAAGTAAATTGACCATCATGCAGAGCTGGCGGGAAAGGACAAACCTGGTATTCATTTAGTCTGAAACGTGTCGTGAGCGATGATATTGAGACAACACAGAAAGAAAAAAGATGTCAGAGGTTCGACATTGGTGCTTTGTATAAATATATATATATATATATATATATATATATATATATATATATATATATATATATATATATATATATGTGTGTGTGTGTGCGTGGGGGTGTTTTCATCTCCAGATCGTGCAGGCAAAAAGGGTTGAATTTGTAATTTCGCTGAAAAAAATATATGTCATGGTATCGTTTCTAAAAAAGCAGTAGCCACAAACTGCAACTTCGTCGGATTTTTGTTCTCGGCTTACAAATTTTAAAAGAGGCCGCGGCGGAAAGCAGTGTTTTTCACATCCGTCGTGGGTCGGATGTTTCGCTCGATCTCCCGTCGTGGATTCTCAATCCACATTATATTAACTTTTTCAAGCACTCTGTGGGCACAGGTAAAACGCTCTAATGCCATGAAATAATTTTAGGCGTTTTGCTTTTTTGTCTGTAAAAATGTCAAATACGCCCCCTCGGTCAATTCTTGACGAACTTTGACAATTAAATACTGGCGATCTACTTGGGTTACATCAATATTTTTTATGTCTATGGAGAGCCCAAAACACGCTCTTTATATATATTATGAAGTGATTTAGCTGTCCTAAGTATACTTTGCGGGACGTTTACGTTAGTGTTACGCGAAAACCAAAAAATACCAATTTTAAAATCAATTTTCTAAAAATGTTTTTTTTCTTTTTGTTAAAATGTAGGTATGATAGTTGTTTACTCGAAAAGCAAGTCGAAAAATGTGCATTTTCTTTGTATGCTCTATATTTAAGCCTCAATATCGGAAAAAGACGTCTTCGTTCTGCAAAACCTAAGTCAGACAAAAAAAAAAAAAAACAACCCGTGCGCTTCTATAAACTGTAAAAAAGTTTTCTTGAATTTTTGTCTGCGTTTTGTAATCAATTATACACGGATTTTGTGGTATTGAATAGTTATTTATGTTTTGAAAAGGGCGGGAAACCACGAGAAACATATCTAATCAAATCAGCAGGCTTAGTAGACCTTCAATATCGAAGAGGCACAAACGTTGTATTTTTTTCGATTTATAAAACTTTCACTGTAAACTAGCATGACTCGCTATTAGCTGTCATATTACTAAGAGATAAAAAGTCACCACATCATTGATCTATTATATACAATTCTTTCCGAAACCAAACGCTAGGGTTTGTTCACCGCACATCGCACAGATCACCAGGGAATGGCCTTTCACTTTCGTAATACACAAAAGTGATGACACAGAAACGATCCGAAACACACGGAGAGATTGTCACGGAGAAGGGTACGGAATAAAAATAAATAAATAAGAATAACTACTGAAAGGAACGAACAACACATGACATATTTTTGCAGCTTTCTGTGTTGTTTCTATGTTGTTCATTCAGCTCCTTAGCCTTCCTTCTTTTGGGCTATTGAATTTATATTATGTATGACTTTCACCAACTAGCCCAGCTCTCAATTTTATTACTTTATTGCACTTAGCAGTATTTTACTAGTTCCGCCCCTTCCGTCAGTGTGGGCGAAGACTCGTCTGCATGTATTAGGTTGAAATAAACTATAGCGACGAGAAGGGGCGAATGGCTCTTCCAGAATCTAGTGTGAACTTTCTTAGGGTTATCTACAAATGCTGCCCAACATCAAAATAGGGATATTTATTTCAATTTTTTTTATATAGAATGCGATGATCCCCGAGTAGCGGAAGTAACATGTATGCTCGGGTATAAAACTATGGAATGTAAGTAGATGTAGCGAACATACGTTGGAGTTAGAAACGTGTGCAACTCTTGACCAATTAGAAGTATTAAGACGTTTCAAACTCCTTGAATTTCACGTTGTTGGATATGTGGGACTACTTTAAACCGTTTATTATAAAACGGCTGTCTAGCATTCCAATTAAACAAATTATTGAAAAACCGAAACAAACCGGTTTTTAGGAACGTGTAACCGGTAACCGAAACCGTAATAATTAAAACCGTAAAAAACCGAAACGAAACCGCTATCAACAGGAAGCGGTAACCGTGACCGTAACCAAAACCTTTATTTTTCGGTTTGAGTCCCTGATTACAAGTCTAGAAATTCGGAGTTCATAGATGTATGTCTTTGAAAATGTCAAATATGGCACTGTTTGTTTTATTATTGTGCGTTAAGTTTTGAAGAATACATATCCCATTCTGCACTAAAAGAGTGATGATGAATCGGCAATTATTAAAGGGATTGTCCGGTCAAATTTTGTATTCGAGAAAACAATTGAATATCATTGTTATTGCCTCGAGACGGATCGTACGTGCAATATCTGAATTTTATATTTCCCTCTGTGTGAGTAATTGAATTAATGCTGCTCCAATCGCATTCTAGCGTAAACGCTGCTTTCGTTGGCAACATTGAAGCTCTGACGTCACAAAACACAAAGCGAGCATTTTTGTCTGCCTCAGCGTGCTTCGTTTTTGTTGTTGTGCTTGACTTCGTAGTTGGGTGAGATTTTTGTTGCGCGGCTGGCTGCCACAACCACCGGGCAGCACATGCGAGCCAAGACATGACGCTCCACACCTTTCCGAGAGACGTGCAGTGACGAGCTAAGTGGATCGTCGCCGTACGTGGGGACTAGGTTCCCATCAAGATCGAAATCCCGCTTATGCAGCAATCATCTCACAGAAGAGAGCTACAAGCTGAGCTCTAAGCGGACATAAGGCTCGTAAGCTGAGGTGTGATGCTGTGCCAACGATATTAAACTACGTCCATCCACTCCTCGCCCAAATCGGATCAATCAATTTGATAATGCAGCGAAACCGAAACCAACAGCTAGGCCATCTGGAAACGAAACCAGAAGTTGCATTTAGCACGCGTGCAGCCCGATTCTGTTTGACCCGCGTGTGAAAATGGAGCGTGACTACGATTCACCAAGCTCGTCCAAGTGAAGCGACGACAAGCATTTGAACGATTCGCCATTTGTCTTCGACCCGCGGACATTGCCTCTGAAAAACGACCCGCAGCCTCTTCACCGATCCAGTGGATCCGCTGACATGTGTACCCAGATGCCGCTTCGTGTACTTAGGTGCCGCTTCAGAGGCGAAATCTGCATCCTTTGCTTTGCAAGCGCCCCTAGTTCGATCGCTGGCCGTCGCAGTTGTGTTTGCGCGAAACGGCATACGTTTGCTCGAAGCTTATGGCTGTCTGCGAGTAATTTCCTGCTAAAAGACGTGACTTTTTTTGCACATGCTCGGGAACTGCATTAAAAGAACCGTATTTAAGTATAGGTACAGCCTACGCTTGTTATCCCGACCATCAAACAAACCTTTGCGTTTTGTGACGTCACGCAGCACCTACGGATGTCAGCCATTGACACTGGCGAAATTCGGGGTGCAGTTTTGTACATGGGCTCATGAAAGGTTTAATTAATAACGGGAGATCATACATCAAAATAAAAATGACGTTTGTCTACATGAAGGCTCCCTCGATGTAACGAGCGCAAGAACTTAAGTACTTCCGGTTTCGACCGGACAATCCCTTTAAACAACGGCGGCAAAAGCAAGGCCCGCACGAGCCGTGTGCCTGTCTCGGGGGCGTGGCTATGTCGGCGATACCCGAGACGCGCGCGTAGCGTTTGAGAAGCGCCTGATATTGACATTAGTTCGCTTTCGCGGCTTCAAAAGCACGTGGGGCCAAAAGTATTTTTGGCCCCACGTGCAGACCTCTTCATTATCACCTGGGAAGACCCCACGTCAAATATTACGACGATGTTCTGCCTAAATGTTTCTTAAAGGAATCATATTTAAGCGTCTACCTTTTTTGCTGTTTCCACGTCTCTTGGGGTTCGGGCAAGCCAGCGGGCACGGAGAGAGTAACTAAATATCAGTGCGTCATATTTTAAACAGACGACGCGGAAATATCCTCCACCGACGAGGGCGACCCCTGGTACCGAAAGCGCGCAAGATGTGACGTCCTTGGTCCTGGGTTTACTACTGGTCAGAGCCGCTAACAGCTTCTTTTTAGTCGAAATACAAAATATAAGTGGCGCGAGCCGTTTCAAATATTTATAAAAGTAGTTTTTGTTCAGTATTTTAGATCAGAAAAGAAACGAATGCAGTTTATAAAGTGCGGAAACAAGAAATGACCCGTCGACATACCCGCCACCAAGCGGTGGAAAAGGCGGCGCATACTAGAAAGGGGGTAGTGGGATCAGGCACCGATACAGAAAGGTCCCGGATGTACGCGGCGGCGCTGCGGTCGTATGGACAGGAGGATCCGAGCCGGCTCCGAGCGTTCCGAAGGCCTTCGGCGAGAAGCTTTGTCTTGCGGTTTGGCCGTTTGGCGGTATGGCAGCGCGAAGTGGCTTCCATTCTGAACTGATCTTTACCCCATGTTTGCTGTCGTTTGTGGCCAATGAAGTGTCATGCCGAATTAGAGTTTAATTGAGCAGCAAATGCAATGAGAGCCGCTCTGGCTGCCCGCTGCATACAGCCTATCCAGAACATGCTTTAGTGGCGCCCTCTTGAGCTGTCGACACGGAGTGCGGCAGCCGTGACCGCTCGCTGAGCTCACTACCCATCCTCTAGTTCACGGCCACTCAAGCAATCAAGGACATCTTGAAGGAGGTTATTTTTTGCTTGTTTTTGTAATTTTAATTTGCCTTTAACTTTTAAAATAAAGTGAATTTCGAGAAAAGAAAAGTTTCACTAAGTTGCTACGTTCAGTGCGCTCAGGTTCGGTGCAAATTCAAAACAAGTAAAGAAGTCCTTGCAGGGCCCCTTTAAAGGGTCCGGCAAACTTTGCAACTCCCCAAGTTGCCGAAATCGGTTTACTCGAGCGGGCAAATTGAGGCGCAACCAACAGCGCAGTCAAGGCGACGGCGTGGGTGTAGCCAACATTGAGCTAAACGTCATCCCCAGTGAACTTTTTTGCTTGTTTTTACTTCTCCAGGCAAGCGTGGCGGGTGACGTCAGCAACGTTTCCTCTTGGCGCTCAGCGGTGTCCACGTGATTGGCGTAAAGCACCTGCGCAGCGCGCTTCTTGTGGGCAGTACAGCCGTCCCGCCGTCTACCCGCCGTCTCCCGCGTCACAACTACCGTCGTTGTCTCACCGCTTGTAATTATCGTCTCTCGGAGTTTCGTTCACACTACGGACACTACATGCGCAGACTTAGGCCGCAGTTGTTGGGACGCCGTCGAATGTCGTAGACACCGAAACGTGGCAAAGAGTGCGGTGCAGACGACACTTTGCGTCTGGCATATGCCCGCCCCAATCCCGCCCGACGTTTCGTAGAGCATCACGTGACATCTAGTACCACATAGTAGTCATGTTCTTGGCGGCCCGAGGCCAATGTTGCCGGACAGAGCCGAAGATTCAGCTGCATTTCTGCTCGTGTTTAAAATTATATTTAAAAATATATATCCTATCTTTGGCGAAGCAAATGACGTAGTGTCTTATGCTAGGGCTTTTTGACATTAAATCACCCATTATCCCGAAATCTTCGGAATTGAGCGGAGTTGCCCTTTAAAGCGAGAAGTCACGTCATTTTGTTTTCGTACCCTGTAAAGCTGATACTGCAGCCAATGTCACAAGCACGAGAGCACGAGGTCACTGCCTTGAACAGTTCTTTAACAAAGCGAGCACTCGCGTCAGAAATGCTCGTCTCAAAGCTAGGAGCTCGGGTTAGCTCGCGCATCTACCTTTGGCTGCAGTCTCAGCTTAAAGGCCAACAGGGGTGTGCACGGCTGCTAAGCGCGTGCTGACGGTGGGCTTCCACAGTTTTCTTGCAACGTGCATTCCACACCATGAAGAGTGCCGGTCTTAGCAGCCTTCAATGAGACCTCGTTTTGAGCATGCGCTCTAAACAACACCCTCAAATATGGCCTCCAACGAATATCCCCTATAGTGTACCTATACATAGGTTGCACTGACGTAATTTGGTCCTCCTTTCTGGTGGCCGAACTTCCTCGAGCGTAGCCTTTACTGTGCATATTCTACGAGCAGTACACGAGCGTCGCGAGCGAGCGGAAACGAGTGAGCACGGCTTCATTATACTTCGTTTCACTTTATCTGCGAGCAAAGCCAAAGCTAGAAGCGCGAGACCAGCGCTTTTTTGCGTTTCTGCCCAGCTCGCGCGCTCGAGCAAAGCCTGAAGGCACGGAGCTTTCGTGCTCGCGCTTCCAGCTTTTCCTTCGCTCACACATAAGGTGAAACAAAGTATAACGGCAGGTTTTGGCCACCAGAGAGGAGGAAGGATATGACGTCACGTGCAACCCATGTATAGTAGCGGCTGGTAGCGTAAATTACTCTGGTGCACGGTGTACGATAATACCCTTCAGGTGAGGACAGCGCGCCCCTCGCGACGTGCTGATAAAGTTCGCTCTTCACTCTCTCTCTCTTTCTCTCTCTCACTATGGTTTCAAGCCGGCGTCGGCAGGTGACTCGTCAACCCGTGGGCACGTACAAGACGACTCGTGCCGCCTCATGTACCACGCGCGCAGGGCTCCAGCGAGGTTGTCGCACGTGCAGAAAGACCACGGTGTACCGGGGTGTCATGGCAACGAGATAATGTTTTTCGCTCTCACACGGTTTCGCCGTTTGGCCGCCGGCGACACTGTCAGCCGCGGGCACGGTGGCAGCGGAATGATGCAGCCTTTCGGATGCCCGTCGAACGAACGCTATCTGATTCCTCGCGCCGCGCGTTCAGCCCCGCCGTGTCCTCACCTAAAGAATGTATCTTACACCGTGCCCTGGTGAAACAAGCTTCGAGCCGGAAGCAAAAGAACTGGAGCAAGCAAATACCAGCAAAACAAATTATGTTTAAATGTTTAAAGCGCGAAGTGAAACACGGACGAAACAAAAAACACATACGAAAAGGACCGGCGCTCTTACAACTGATTTTATTGAAGAGACATTCACTCAGCCAGACTGTCGTTCACCATACCGATAACAGGCCTAAACCGATAACATATATCGGCAGTCTTATATGAAGCCATTTAAAAACGACATCTCCTTATCCAGCAGAAAATGGACCGCATGTTCACAACTTTTCGCCCAAGTTCTTGATAAAGAAAGCTTCAACGATGTCTGTCCGTCTTTTCATTTGCTCTTTTAACAAACTTCGTGGACAGTTTGGTTGCCTGTATGTTTATTCAATAAAACCAGTTGTTACTAGCATCCGTCTTTGTGGACTGCGTTTTTTTAATCTTCCGTGTTTCAGTTCGCGCTTGTAGTTTTTTTCAAATGATATGAGCCAACTAGTCCCAACCAAAGTTTGAAAACATATTCACTCACCTCTCGGAGTCGTCAACTCGATCGAACGTGTCCCACGCTGCTGGTCATCAGCCGCAGAACTCGCAAGCGAGCAGTAGTATAGGCACCGATGTAGGATTTCCGTCGTTGTTACAAGCCTCGGAGGATGGCATAACGCACTTGCTCAACAACATGTAGTTGACTGTCATCGCCACGCGCCGCGAACAGAATCATAACCACATACTTCGGCGCCGGCATTTTATCAGCAACGGAGCGCCGCTCGCGTGGCCGAGTATACGCTTCGCCACCTCGTGGTAGAAATCTGCAGACAACTGTGTTCTGCACTGAAACAGCACCTAGATAACAAAGCCGTAGTGCTGAATGAGATGGCATCATCAGCAAAGGTTGACGCTGGGCACAAATTGGAAACTACGGTTGCGTCAGCATTCCTCTCAAACTCCACTCCAAGCCGAGCGCTGGCCTCCAGTAATCGTAGCCAGCGTTGGCCTCCGATGACGCCAAAATGTCAGCCTTGTCATCTAGGTGGTGTTGACTGACTTCATCTAACCACTACAAAGCCCCACCCCCCAAACATTTCGCAAGCACGTGCTTGTTATGTAATACGAAGAGAAGGTTATCTTATCTACGATTTTTTCTCGCTCTTCACCGTTTGCGAGCTCGATGTCTCTTCCCAAGAAATACCCTTTACACAAGATTCCACGAGCAATCGATCCCAACTGCGACATTTGGAAGAATCCAGAGGACACAGAACACGTACTCTGGGCATGTCCAAAATATAATAGCGCCAGAGCCATACTTCACAACACTCTACAGACTGCTAAGGCACCGGTTACGACGTACCACCAGCTAATCTTCCCGACTGGAGGAAAGTGATGCGTCGAACTTACAAAGCCGTGCTAGTGTTCCTTCAAGAGAGTGACCTCGCAACTGGGCTCTGATCTTGGCACCTCTCACGTCGTGACTTTTGATGTAGCCCGACCATCTCCATAAAAGACAACTTCGACTGAACTGAACGTGCCAAACGATAGCTACCATGTGGATGTCGATGTACGACACCAGTGAAACAGTACCCCGACACACCTTGTGCTAACGAAAGTGAGGTTTTTCTTTTTTTCTTCTTTTTTTGTGTTTACATCGACATATAGGTAAACAGACCCGGCAGGCGGCATCGAACGTACCCCTACAAAACACGCATTTCCTCAAACCATTGCAGTTAGCTTAATATTAAAAGCCCCACACGCATCGCCAAAATCTTCTCCACTCACCCACCCCCTCTCCTCTTTAACTCCTTTCTTCCCCGCCCGTGCAAGTCTTTTCCCCGTCATGGGAGAATAATATTTCCGCACGGGCATTTTCCCTTTTCCCGTAGTTTACAATACAACAACAACAACAACATACAATAGACCAACAAACTTCCCAGGCACAACGAAGGGCGTGTCCGCAGGCGACCGAAATTCCGGTAACTTTATAAATTCTCAGGCTTGTTCCGACAAATGAGGGCAATTGATTAATTTATTTTCTCCACTTTTCCCTAAGGAGTGAAAATCGATTTAAAAGTTCTAGCTGAGAAGTGCACCGTAGACCTTGCACAATTCTTTGAGTCCGCAAAAACAAAGACAAAAAAGTTGTAATTTATTCGCGACTCCAACTAACTATAGGTGGCGCCACTCACTTTCCAAAATGGCGGCTATAGTGAGGGTCGGAGATGCGTGCCGCTGTTGAGCCTGTCTAGTGTGTTGGCTTCACTGAGCGACACAAATTATTTCTGGTAATACGAGGATGCTAGGGTGTCATGGGTGCAGGTCACCTCTTTATCCTGAAAACAAGAACGGTGTTTAGCGTAATATTTACGCAAGGATGCCCGTTTTAATTCTGGAGCGAAACCGAAACTAACCTCTATTTTGGATTTAATTTCTCGGTATAGGTCTCAATTTCGGATTCTTTCATACCTCAAGATGTGTCTCACATCGTAGTTATTTAGTTAGAGAAGTTGTTCGCGGAAACTTTATTTTGTGACATAGATGTCCGATCCAGGCTGATTTTTGTAGTTGTTGAAAATATCTGTGCTGATATTTGTGCGTTCTCGCTGCCTTTTCTCGCTCAGATAATTGTCATGGGAAATAATGAGCTGCGGGCCTTTAAATGGGTTTTTTGGGTCTTTAGATGATTAACTGGTTTAACAGTATTCTCAGCACAGGAATAAGAAAATTCCAATTTTTACAAATGTCCACAAAACGTATAAATTAATAAACGCTGTTCTCACTGCAACAACCCAAAGACGGAATCCGATTCAGACAGCTGAAGTGTGTGTGTGTGTGTGTGTTTTATAGCAAACGCCTGACGCATAGGACTTTATATTACATCCAGTGTTTGACTGTTTGTCTATCTTGATAACGATGTCAGAGTTTTTCATATGCTAAAAAGAAAACAAAATTATACCTTTCTGGATAGACTAATATGGTTAAATGGCGTATTTTCGTGATCTTGGCGTTAATTGGGGGCATACATTGCCGCGATTGGTATTAATAATAATATTAAAATTCAGCTTTTGTGATACGTAATTTTTCAAGCGTTGCTTATGATCTAATTTCAAACACGCGAACAAATATGACAACCAAAAGTGTGCTAATTATCATCACTGGTGCCAATTGAAGCATTTTTAATTACCAAGCAATAAAATAAAAATAGTCTAAAGTCATTGAAAACATTCTAGCTATTGTGAGAAATCCATGTAAAATTAATTTTATTTTTATTTATTTGAGGATACTGCCGGCCAACTTTTGAGGGCCAAGGCATGGTGGGTCAGGGAATGCTAGTTCGCGCACATACAGGCATGGAAATAAAACAAACAGGTAACTTATTCATTGGCAACATAGAAAAGATCATCGATTGCACTAGCAAACGAAGCAGCAGAAACAATAGCTGTCACGCTGTGGGGCAACGCATTCCACTCGCACACGGTTCGAGGAAAAAATGAACGTTTAAAAACATCTTTCTTGCAACGGAACTCACGGAGTAGTTTTTCATGTTTCTGCCTTGTATCACGGCTTTCATTATACTGCAGATACTTATCAAACCTCAAAGCAAATTTATCATATATTATGTTATGCAAAAATTTCAAACGTTTTAATTTCCTTCTACGTGATAACTCGGTTAAACCGGATGCTGCATACAACGGTGTCACATGTGTATCTTTGCCGTACAAACTATAAATGAATCTAAGAGATTTTTTTAATGCTTTCTAACTGATCAACATGCGATTGTGAATAAGGGTCCCATAATATATCAGCATATTCCAGCAGAGGCCGGATTAGAGATTTGTACGCCGTGAGCTTCGTCTCAGAAGTACAGTGGGTCAAGTCCTTCGTAACGACCACAATTTACTGGACGCTTTTGCAATAACTTGCCCAATGTGATGAGCCCAACTTAAGTTTGACGTGATTGTAACACCTAGGTACTTATACTTATTAACTACTTCTAAAGCGTTAGAGTCAATGGTATAGGAAAAGAAAAGGGGAACCTTTTTCAGCGTTATAGACATTTGCACACACTTCTTAACATTCAAATTCATTTGCCACTTCTGACACCATAAAAAATAATTTTAACGCTGTCATCTAAACATTTTTGATCCGACACGCTAGATATCTGGGGAAATAATACACAGTCATCAGCGAAAAAACGACACTGTATAGAGGGCTTATCTACTCGTGGTTAAAGTATATTTTTCTATCAAAGTCGCGACTTTTGACAATCAGCAAAACGTAAATCGCCGCCAATATCTTCCAAACCAAATGCCCAAAATTATAAAAAAAAACAAATTAATTATTATTTTTTTTATAACATTTAGTTACTTTCATTTTTACGCTCCGTCGTTTTTTCCAATCTCAGCCTTTCCAGTTCGAACGAACACCTACTTGCTTGCACGTCTGATAACTGCAGCACGTTTCGTTCGCTTTGGAAGCCGGTGAAACAGTAGTGAGTTTTAGCATTGCGTATATGAGCGAACGCAAGTGCTGTGTGTTTGCGTTAGCTTTGCGTGTTCCTCACTGCGCGTGCCCGGAGCCCAAAATTGCGGTCTTGGATGGCGCATGGCGATGAGGCGCACGCACAACGTGGGACTTGCAACTCTAACGCAAACGCACACCGCTTGCGTTTGCTTCTATGCGCAATACTAAAACTCTCCATGCAGTAAGGTACAATCCCGATACCGGCTGCAGCACTACGTTGGGACAGTGAAGAGCGTTGTTTGCATTCGGAAATGACATTTCGCGAGCCCTGATCGCGAGCAGTTCCGCCGTGCCCGCTGAGCAGGAGAATCGGGGGACCCTCACTAGAGCGCTTCCCGTTTCCGCCGCGGGAGGGCGAGCGTCGAGCTGGAGACGCGAGTAGCGGTGTAATGCCCTAGTTTTGAAGCGCTGAAGAGGCACCAACTTTCTAGATCTTATGGGCCCCTATCGCCAAGGGGTGCCGTGTTTTCGTACGTTTCGCGTCGACCGGACGAACAACACTCATTAGTCGAAACGACTACGGGAGCCTGTCACAGCGTCTTTCAGTCAGTGGTTTCGGGAAAAAAATTCTTTACAAGTTTGCAAAATCTAAAAAGGAATGAAGTTGAAAGTAATAAGTGACCAGCACTCACAGAACACAATAGTTCATTTCATTTCATTTTACATCTAAAGTGTCCGTTTAGGACATTACATAATTGAAGGGGGGGGTTATTTATATCACACAATAAAATACAATCAGAATAAATCAGTTACTAGTAAAGAGTAACAGATATTAATATATAAAAATAGTGATCGAAGAGATAGATGACTTGAATTTTTCTGGGGCGACGATGGTGACGATGGAGGATGGGAGGCTGTTCCAGTCATTGATGGCTTGTAGAAGAAATGATCGGTTGGAGGCGTTTGTTGAGGAAGAAATGCATTTGATGATACACGCATTGTTAAAGGTGTCCTGAGGAGGTTTCTGAGATCGCCTAAATATGGCGAAAACTCACTCTGCGGGCTCTAAGCATCCTAGAAATCCTTATATCATAACGATGGGCGACGGATTACGCTATCAAAAAAGAAATCAACGATCGAAATTATCTCCTGCGATGAAGGACAATGTGCCGGCAGCCAGGACGGCATGTGACCCATGAAAACGCCACATTTCATTGAGATTACAAACGCTGTTATTACAAAATGTGTATGCCTTTGCTGATGAAAAAAGCAAGTAAGAGTAGTCGAAAAATGTAAATTTTTCACGTAGAGGGAACATAGTACTGCAATAATCGTCTTAAAAACAGCAATCTATATTTTGTTTTTTGTTTTGTTTTTTCGTGGGGGTGACTTGTCCGGTCGTCAACTCTCGAGCGCTCGAGCGCGCGCTTGCTGGGTTGACTTGTAGTCCGGGCTGTAAGGGCAACGAGCCGCGCGCATTCGAGATATCACTCCGCGCTTCCACCGGTCGGAGGCGCGAGGATCCTTCGCTTGCTATAAACTGACAGTGGTCCTGGTTTCGGAACATGCTCCTCCCATCGCCGTAGATGAAATCGGAGTGTTGCGATATTTGATTGCTTTTAGAGTGCAGCTGTTAGGCGCCCGTTTCCGGGTTCAGCGGCGTCGGTGTCGGCGTCGGCGTAACCAGGCGCGTTGCATTATGAAAAATTTTTCCGCTAAATTTAGCGGGTTAAGTTTCCGTGATAAATTTAGCGGGGAAATTGATGTCACATCACCTCAACACCAACCCAGTTTCCCCGCTAAATCTAGCGGCAAAATTATCGCTAAATTTCCCCGCTAAACTTAGCGGGAAAAATTCCTCTAAATTTAGTGGGAATATTTCCTCGTTAAATTTAGCGGCGAAATTTTCGCTAAATTTAGCGGGACATTTTAGCGAAAATTTCCCGCTAAATGGGAGGGCAGCACGCGAGGAGAGGGGAAGGGTACGGAGGGGAAGGAGGGGCATACCCTCCCCTCTTCCTCCTCCTCAAGAGCTGCGGTCTAATTCGGCATTACAAAGAATTGTGAACTTCAATTTTTTTTTTTAATAGGGAAATCGGCCGAGTTGTCATGATGTAGGGATTTCTAGGATGCTTGGAGCCAGCAGAGTGAGTTATTGCCATTTTGCCACGCGCGTTGCCGAGCGAGCGCGTGCGTGGCCAAATGGGTTCCACTTCCGGCCACCACAGTGAACGGACGTGGGATGTCTTGCTCCCGCGGAGCAGTTTCGGCGGCCTAGCTGGGCCGCGTTATCAGGTCGGAGGATGACGCACAGGATTACGCTGTTGTTTTGCCGGCATTGCGAACTGGGTAAGTCGTTCTAAACACTGTTTGTTGGCATGCCGACGTCAAAGGGTGGCCCTACCGCGCAGAAGAGTTTTGAGATCCACTGGTTAAACTGTCGTTGTTCGCTGAGGTCACAGCCATAGGCGCGTACCAAATGAATCAGGTATGGGCAGTGACCTTCAAGTCGACGGATGGCGTAAGAAGGATGCTGGCTACGCCTGAGTTGACTGTCAAGGGCCGACGGTGCATCACCATCGACCCTAACAACCATGACGTACGCATCAATCTACACTTGTTGCTGTTTAACGTCTCAGACGACGACGTGCGGGTGGCCCTGGCTCCGTATGGGAAGGCGCTGGAAGTCTCCAGAGAAATGTTCACGTCGACGGCTGTCAAAGCATCGGTACCATGACGTGGACGGTGGTGCTGCGTTTTAAGGGGGCGTGGCTCCTACCGACATTCCGCACCAGCTGCGTGTCGCCGGTAAGTTGGCCCTCGTCGTTTTTTTTTTAAATTTATTTACAGATACTGCAGGCAGCAGAGCTGCCCGGGCAGGAGAGGATTACAACAATTGTGACACTAGAAAACGCTCAAATGTTTCAACATCTGTGGTTTCAATAAGCAATGACGGCAAGCAGGAACTGCTTGCCGTCATTGCTTATTGTGCTTGGAAAAAATATTTTAAAAAAGTTTTGTTCTGGCAAAATATGGGCGTATTACTTTAGACTGGTTTTGTCTTGTTGATCTGTGCGGCGCTTGAAATAAATAGTGTTCACTTCGTAGGACAGAACTGTTATGTGATAGTAAATAGAGAAACTTTAACCTGGCGACCCGACGGCGCAGGTGGAGCGGGCTCAGGTCCAGCTGCTTGAGCATATTAGTTACTGATGATGATGACCGATAGTCTAATGAGATAAACCTAGAAGCGAAAAAAGTCAAATTTGGAGGTTTTACGTGCCAAACCAACGACGGGCATCTGGCACGCCCCAGCGGAGGACTGAGGATTAATTTGGACCACCTAGGGATCTTTTGACGTGCAACCGAAAGCTCGGTTACACGGCGCCTCCTCCGCAATAAGCCTCCGTCAGATTGCGGGCACCTCGGCCGGGATTCGAACCCGCCACATGGGGATCCGTAGGCCAGCGCTCTCGCCTCGGAGCCACCGAGGCGGCTAACCTAGCAGCAAGACGCTGGATCCGCTCCACCTCCGTGATGCTTTGATGAAGTATGGATCCCACACGATAGAGGAGTACTTAAGGACTGGTCGGACTAGAGAACGATATATTTCGAGTTTGATATTTAAGGGGCATCCCTTCAATTTTCTGCGTAAGAAGCATAGCTTTCGAAATGCTTTAGTACACATATTACTGATATGTTCGTCCCACTTAAGGTTATTTTTTATTGCAACCTTAAGTATTTAACGGCGGAAACTTTCTGGGTGCATTGATTGCCAATGTGGTAACTGTAGCATCGTGGAAGCCGTCGCTTCCAACGTCGTTGCCAAGGAGAGTGCCGAAGCTCCCACGGACGCCAACGAAGTCCCGGTCAGCGGCCCTGCCATGAAACGAATCCGTGACGTCGGCGAGGACACCATGGCAGCAAGCCGGGAGGAGCCGCCTCTGCAGGCAGCACCCGTCGGGCGGAACCAGATAGCCTCCAAACAGAAAATTCCCTAGGATGAAGTCAGGGTGGACAGGCCACCGCCGAGTGACGGGTGGTCAGACCCGCACTGATCGAGGTAAGCTCCATACGGTCCTTGCATGGCAGTAATGCTAGCTTTACGTGTAGCCACGATAAACGTGCGTGGCTTGGCAGCGGGACGGCGACAGTATCAGCTGAGTAGACCTTTTGCTGAAAACAAGCTGGATATTATAGCCGTCCAAGAAACCAAAGTCGAAAGCCAGGTAGCGACGGACCGTATGGTGCTACCCTTTAGGTCTTTGTTTAATGTTTGCGTCACACGCGGTGGGAACGTCCGGTGGTTGTTGTTTATTCATTCGTGGGTTGACCGGTATCGTGGAGACGGCGGTACCTACGTGCAGTCTTGTACAAGTTACTAAAAATGTAATCGATTACAATTACTATTACTCTTGGCTAAAAAAATCGATTAGATTACTTGATTACTCGACAGGAAAAGTAATGGGACATTACTTTACGAAGTAACCGTTACTTTTCCGATTACTTTATTGTGTGAAGACTTACATCTTTAGCGCTCATAACAATGAACTACTTGCAACCTATATTTCTCATTTTCACAAGTATTGAAGAAGAAAAAACGGGTTCCCTCTACAGCATCAGCCATCTCTGCGGGCTGCATCATGGGATAATCGGATTTTCCAGCTGTAAAATTTCCGGCAGTGTAGCAATCGCTATTTCACCCGAAACATCTCCACAGGTCCCTGATGAATAGAAACTTAGAGTGCTTCTTGGAATCTCTGGTTCCAAATAAAAGGTATTTTGTTTTCTTTCTCTATATATTTTCTTGTACTGGCAACCAACTAGCCCTTACTCTCTTTCGCACTCACACGCGCTTTTCGAGATATTATTCACATGTGGATGAACTCGCATGTTATGCAAAAGAGCAGCAGCTCCAGGATTTGAAACGGATCTTGAGCAGTATCCATTAGCGGAAGAAATCACCCCGACCACTTCTCAACTCGAAACCTTGCTTGTCACAAAGACCACGTAGGGGAAATACGGGATCTTGACGTGTATTTGAACTCGCTTTGTTATATTTTGCATCCGCTTTAGACATTCTTCGGTTCTGGCTCTCCTACGGGCTGCGAGTAGGTACCGTAAGCAGGATTGTTTTGTTTATTTTTGTGTGTGTGTGCGTGAGGGGGCTAGTTTGAACGAAGGACTTACAAAGTTACATCCTGCTCCCTCAAACTTCGCCCTGAATGGGCTTTGTGGCGCACTGGGGCTTTCCTGAGGCTTCCCACTCCCAGTCCCCGCTCGCAAAAAAGACACAAAAAAACAACGGACATTCCACAGAAACTTTACATACAAAGGGGTTGACCTTGTTTCCTACAGCTCCGCAAAAATCTTTCGCTTTTTCCGTTCGAAAAAAGACGCAAATTTTATTTTTGTCATTTCAGAAAAAAAAAGTGTGCGGGGAGAGGGGGGGAGGTGCAAAAATAGTAATGGTTAGAAGTAATTTACATTACTTCAAAAAGTAATCAGATTACTCTTGTGATTACTGCCTAATAAAAGTAATTAGCTGATCACAAAATTACTCAAAAAAGTAATCGATTACAAGTAATTTGATTACTTGTAATGTGTACGGTACAAGGCTGCCTACGTGTGCTTCTGGTCGGTTTGTTTTGTGTGATTTTTCTTTTTCAAACATAGAGGAGCAGGTTATATGTGTTTATGCACCAAACTGAAAAAAGCAAACGTAGTTGTTGTTTTTTTTTTGTTTTTTTAAAGAAGAAGAATTGAGCGTTTTTTTTCGACTGTGAAAGGGTTATTATAGTCATTGGTGATTTTAATTGTGTTTGTGCACCTGGGGATCGAGTAAATCGGGTTCATCTTCGTGACCAAAGCGCTTTTTATTTAAACAAGATGGTCGCAGAAAAAGCCTTAGAGGATGTGGCAATCTGTGCGTCCGCAGGCAGCGTCAGGTTCACGCATTTTCAGGGCCGTAGTCACGCTCCACTGGACCGAGCCTGCATGTCGCTCGAGCTTATTCCTTCCTGCCACTATTATAGCTGCCAACGCTATGAGCTCTCGCCTCTAGCCTTCGCTGCGGTACAACATAAGGTGAAACGGAGTGTAGTTAGCTTCAATGGTGCTCTGAGGGAACGCCAAAGTGGCCGACAGTTTTTTTTTAAAGTTTATATCGACACCTTTTTTTTTTCGTTGGTAGACATTTTATTTTTCATTGTCTCCTTTTAATTTTGAAAGTAGGCTTCAAGCTGAGTTCGGAGCTTCGTGTCTGTCAGTCCCTTTTTGTCCTTTTTCTTTTTTTCTTTTTATGAGCAATTTCTCCCACATTGGTTTTGGGACATCCGGATAGCAAATTTGAGCAGAGACAGACGGAAGTATTCGAGAAAGGGAAGAGCACAGGGGAGGGGCGAGCCGATCGCGCTTTACCAAGGTCGCTCGGCCAAACTCATGGCGCACCCTCTCTTTCCCTCGGAAAGGGCGAGAGACGTGATGAGAGAACAGTTAACCTCCCGTTTTCCCCACACAAATCTCCTTAAAGAAAAAACAGGTTTTCAGACTAAAATTGTCAAATCAAACAGGTCTCCAAACAGAAAGGAGCGAAAACAGGGCGCGCCATCTATCGGTCTCCTTTCCAACGAATTCGCGCGACGACAGAAGAGAGCCACGCGTGCACTAATCGCTCTAATCCACACCCCCGTTCTCGGCCCTTACGCCTCCCTTATAGCCGCGTCCGACTAGAGCGACAGACAGCAACAAACGACAGCGACACACGACAACGAGCGACAGACGACACCGACAGACAGCCTGTTTGTCGGAGTCCGCCGTCCCACCTAGCGGACACGACACAGAACACGGGGGCAAGGAAACTTGTTTCCTAGTGGGACTGGAGTTGTCAACAAAACACTCCAAAATACACAGACAAACAGAGCCTGGCGACGCGGTTTTCGTGTTTTGCCCTTTGGGCATTAAACGCGCCGACAAACACGATGGAAGTGGAGACTATTACTTTATTTCTTGATTAAAGCTTCCGCTTCTCTTCCTTTGGCGTTTGCGACTTTCCGCAAACAGTCGTGATAATCGACACCAAGCTGTTCCCGATCTAGAATACCCGAATAGTTCCTTTTTTGGGCCGTTCGAGGCATTCTAGGTGAGCGCCACGGAATTTCACGCCGATTTTGAGGATGTTTATAACTTCATATTCGAATGATCGAGGGCAGGCGTTTTCTTGTGGACAATACGGCATCCCGATTATCACAGAACGTGATGACAAGTCTCTCGTCTGCCGGAATGGCTTGCCGCGGAACGTCGTGTCCTACTTCGTGGTGAGCGGTCTTACTTTGGTCAGTCCTTACAAATGGGTGTATCCATCCTGATGCAGGGGCGTAGACTTCAGCGTCTTGAAGCACCACCTCGCTCACCAAGTTTTCGCGAGCAAAACCAGCCACAGCAAATTCCCTTTCGCAACACGACCGCCCGGTACCAGCCAGCAAGCCGCGCCCGCGACCACTACGTGCAATCGAGGGACCGGAACTGCGGGGCCGGGAACGAGGAGCGGCCGCCAAGGGCTTCTCGTTCCGGGAGGAAGGGTAGAAGGGTGGGAACGGAGGCAGCAGAAGGCATAAGCGGGCGAGGAGAATAAGTTTGTCTCCGAGACATGTTCCTCAGTGTGACTGCTTGCTGCGTTTCAAGTCCAACGACAGACAAGAACTCGTCCGTCGTCGATCGTTTGTCGGCGCTTGTCGGCGATTGTCGCGGGTGTTGGTCGTTGTAGTGGGACAGCATCGGCGACACAGAACTTTGTGGTGTCGTCGGGCAAAAACCGGTGTTTGTCGCTCTAGTGGGACGAGGCTATCAGCCTTGCCGCCGTGCCCGGCCTTCCCCCTTCTCTCGGCCTCGACACCCCTCCCGGCCCTTCCGCAGTCATCAGCCTAGCCCCCGCACTCGGCAGTTCCGGCTCGCTCGGCCCTAATCCACGCTCGGTCCTTCCGCGAGGGTCGGCCGAACTGGTAGTGACCCTCCCTGGCATGGAAGGTCGGAAAGACGCGAAGGATTACGTGAACAAGCATCGTCACTCGTACCGTTGCAGCTGGAAGCGGGGACGTGCTCCCATGAACGGATTATCCGTGCCAGAGTTTGTGCGCGGGGGAGTCCGGCTTTGCAAAGGCGTATGCGCTGACGACGAGGCGACCATGGGAACAGGCGCCAAGCTGCGAGGTCATTCAGTGGCGCCTCTCATGGAACCCCCAAACCGCTTGAGGCAGAACTCACTAAAGGCAGGCAACATGAAAACAACAACAACCCTCGGAGTGTCCCCGTCTTTCACGGTTGCAGCCGGAGGCGCGGCGCCTGCGTGCATTACCGGATTAGGTCAATACCCGACCAAGGCTTGTTAAGCATGTCTTCCTGCGTTCGTGCGCGCCGGTGTTTATCTTTAGCTGCTCGTCGCCACCTTGGCCCAAGGACGCCTGTGATGCAGTTTCTACGGCTGCCGAGTGTAAGTCCGTGGGAACGGAATGTGAGGGGGGCTCCTTGTTCGGGAATGCCAACTCATCTGCCGGCGTCTTACTCATTTCTGCGCTCAAACTTTCGTGATGAGCAAAATTAGCACTAGATTTCGAAAGTAGTTAGTAATTTGAGTAGAAGTTACTTGAAAAAAGTAGTTAAATTAAACTACTGATTACCCAAATCAAGTTGTAATTGAAAGTTACCAAGTTACTCGCAAAAGTAGTTAAACTACAGTAGTTTGAGTAGAGTAGTTGAACTACGTCCAAGTCTGCCCCAACCGAACGGTTGAAGGTCGACCACCTCACTTTCCAGGAAACGATCAAATACTCAAGCGATCCCTACACCGGGTAAGCCTACTCTTTAAAATCTTGATACATAGAATGCACCAGCTTCGGTCGATTCCGAATAAAATCTTAGCTCGATACGTTAAGAAGCCGGTCTATGGTCTCTTCAAAGGACCAACGATCCCTTTGACCCACGCTATGCGGAGAGCAAGTCGTCTGCTTCTTGCGCAGGAGTTGCGGTGACGTCAGAACGATGCCGAGCTCTGATTGGCTGATTGAAAAACAATAGTGGGTAGACCAGGGTGCTAAGATAGACGGTGTGGAAACGGACCCATAGAGGCCTACCGCAGCGCCGTGACCTGGGTTGTGCACTCGTCTGCTTGCGGGTAGCCCTCGATTTGCGACAGATCGGCAGCTGCGGCAGATTGAGAAAAATCTCCGTCAGTTTCAGCACGGTCGCCACCGGTCGAACACCACATGGTCGGGCCACCCGGATCGAAAGTTCGCGGTGCTCCACATAAGTGTGAGCCATCGGGAAAACAGAGATCCTCGGGGCCGGGGTACGCAATCAGGTCGCTCAATTGGCTGCTCGTTTCCCGCACATTGTCTATCTTACACCCTGGGGTAGACCTCAATGCTAGATGCCTTGAGGTCTACCCACCATTATGTTTTCTATCAGCCAATCAGGGCTCGGCATCGTTCTGACGTCACCGCAGCTCCTGTGCAAGAAGCAGACGAAACTTGCGCTCCGCAAGTGTAATGGGAACATGACACCGTGATGCGTGAATTCGCATTCAAATAACTTTCTGACTAACCCAAGGCTCCACGAAAGATTAATCTTTAGAGCAAAGGAGCAACATATAATAGCGCTTTCAACGATAAAACGATTGTTTATTTCAACCACTTAGTGACGGAAAGAGGACACTAAAACTATAGGGCAGTATATACTCGTTGGTTGTTTAAGGCACTGTTACGTCAATTCCAGTAGCCTGTTTCTACTTTATCCAAAGTTGAAGCCAAAAGTGTCGTACATGTCCCCAATGTGACGTGAAACAAATAGTTTATAATAAAAACAGATACGTTCTTGGCCGTTAGGTTTCCATAGCGTCAGAAAAAAAAAGCAATGGAATTCATATTTAAGGTTGCATTACGACCACACTGAGCAGGTATTGACATCTCGACACGTGTTTTCTATGCATCATTACAGAATACAATTTAGCTGTTTTTGAGCACATAAAATAAACATATGATGATGATGATGATGATGATGATAAATGGGAAGAAGATGATAATGATATTCATAAACACCAGAACCAAGACAAGGCCTACCCGTACCCCCAAATCGGGGAAAAAAAAC
The DNA here is from genome assembly GCA_037355805.1 of Ixodes ricinus. Taxonomy (NCBI): domain Eukaryota; kingdom Metazoa; phylum Arthropoda; class Arachnida; order Ixodida; family Ixodidae; genus Ixodes; species Ixodes ricinus. Next base: position 38,997 of record JAZHYW010007511.1, read on the forward strand.
GCGTTTTACACAGTGGCCCAGTCGCGTACGCATTGATGATACAACATTACCGCCACGCAAGTGTAGAAACGATTGAAAAACAACAACACTAAAGAACAACGTGGATAAACTCCATTAATAGCACCGAAAGTTGAAGATTGAACTCAGACGGGGGACGAAGGAACGGAACTGCACTTTCTCCGACGGCCTTCGTGGTCGCGCTCTGGCAGCGTTCGGCAGCCGCCAGCGAGCGCGAGGGCTTCGAAAACGGCGGAGCAGATATGTTCGCCTGCTCGGGCAGACGCTGCGAAGAGGGCGCGGGCCGACACCCGGCGATAGCCCGCGGTCGTCCAAGCGTGGTTCTCGGCGTCATCGATCACGTTACTGCCGGGCATGGGTCACCGGCTTCGAAGCCTGTTTAAGAACGGGCTTTGTTGGAGAGCGGCACCACGATTATCCCCGGGCTACATTTTACGGCGCCGTAACTTTAGGGCTCTATAACTTAACTACAGCGGCGCGCTTTTATAGCGGCACACTTTTATAACAGCGCACTCACGCTTGCCATCCAAGCACGCGCCCCAGCAGCGGACGGTCTCGGGTAGCGCTGGCCACGACCACCCTGTACACCGTTGGCTTCGACGTCGCATTAGTGTTAGTGTAAAGGCAGGCAAGGACGATGAGCTCTTGCGAGGCTTTCTGGAGAAACTGTGCGCATCTACGCAACACCTCATAGATAAGAAAGCCTGTGTGCTGAATGTTCCTTCTTCACTAAAAGAGGCCACCGCGCAAAGCAGAGATGGGATGCGAGTGGTGCCTTTGCGTTCGGCCGGATCTCGTGTCCAATCAGTAAGATCCCGACTCCTGGCGGAGCACTGACGCCGCAGTCGTGTCCAATCTGCGCCGTATGTGGTCGCCTATTTTAGTGACGCAGGCAAATTCGGCACTTAGAATTCCTTATCTAGGAGGCGTTGATCTACGTTTGTGTGTGAAAGAGTCTGGAAAGAAAGGGGGGGGGGGAGGTGTTGTGCAAAATTATCGTCTTGCTCCAAAACTTTGGAACGGTCATATGGCAAATAGAGTTGGTGTCGCGGATTTTAATTAGTATGGTAGGAGGATGTGCATTTTGAGGGTGTATACCCTCCTTGTCCTAAAATAGCGTAGGCTTGTGGTATTGGCGTGCCTCCTATAACTTCAGGTTAATCTTAAAGCTACTACGAGCAAATGTGCTCTATAATATCTGAATTATAAATAAAAATATTTGAAATGCACGAGTAGATATCAGACGGGCTGGCTATTTTTGCACATTGTGAAAGGGCAATGAGAGCGAAAAAATAATTTTATATCGGCGACATAAAATAAAATAATCGGGATTCAAAAATGTTTGCAAAGAGCTACATTTTGTATGCCGTTGAGTCCCTTAAAGCTTGAGCATCAAACAGCTGATTTTGATAAGAGAATCGCCGTTCTCCACAACAATAGTTTGTTGACTTTCCTTCAAGAGCGATCGACGTGAGACAGACAGGTAGACACTGAGGTACCAGTCAGTGTCCATTATACTTCGTTTCACCTTAACTTAATAGATCGCGTAGCCCCCATTAGGAGCTGATGGGACCAATTTAACAGCGACAAAAGCGCGACGCCATGGCGTTCGTCACCTTTCTGTACATGTTCGATCATCGGGTAAAGCAATCAAGTGCAGTGAATGCCCCATGGCTCTCGCTTTTAGTATGTGCATCTGTGGTTTTAGATGTGTTCGAGCCTTCAACTATAAGCTCCGACTTGGGATGAAATGATATATAGAGAACAAGGGTAGTCGGAACTAAATTTATTCCAAGAATAAATATTGCGCAGTTTCACAAAATTTCTTTGGGTCGAAACTTATTTTTTTATTATTATAAAGCTTTTATATTGATAATGAAGGGAGATCGAATGTTGTTTTTGAAGGGGCCCTTAAAAGGGCTCTGATTGACACCACATTCGCAACTGTTATAACTTCGTGCTCATACAAGATACGTGCATTATTTTGAAGACAATTTGAAAGAAACGGCATGACCAAATTTGGGAGGCTTATTTGTTTGAAGAACCTGCTGCAATGGATGCCCTACTCATAACTACTAAGACAGAATGACATTTGGGTAACACTACTTTAGTGTCGATTGCTCGTAAAAAAAAAAACTTAACACCGGAAGAACTCATTTTGGGTTGCTGCTCTTAAACCACTATTTGAGTCAAGTTTTCTGCGGATTACTATTCACAAGTTTTAAGCAAAATAAAATTTTGAACATGTCCAGGCATAAAAGTTAAACCCAAGCCTGAAAATGAATTTTCTGTAAACCCAAATGGAAACTCAATTTTGAATTACGACGAAATCGCACATTCAAACATAAGTTGAAATTATATAAAATAGCCCCGATAAGAGTACACTAGAAAAACAACAACAATAACAACAAGACCAACGTACCAGATACATCACTGTTATATCAACGTTAAAGTAAGCCTAGTTAATCGCTTCAAATGTGCTGGAAGTAGGTCGTCAGCACCTTCCTTCTTCTAGCTCACCATAGCTAGCGGGTGAAACGTTCCGAAACCCTTGTCTCGGGGTATAGGTGTAGAGATTTGTGCAATCCGAACACAGGCTCAAGATTGATGAAGTGGGTATAAAGGGTGGGCAGACAGAAACCAATATAAGCTGCTATGAGGGTATTGCTGACCGACGAACCCTTCGACGCGTTCGGCTATGTTGTGGCTATGACGATATTGCTTTGCGGTTGTTGTGTTGCAGGCCGTACGCTATTTCGTGAGGTCCAAACCAGATGTCGAAACTCATTACTTACCTTATATATGAAGCGATCGAACGGAGATTGCCTCCACTTCATGTACGGCACGGCCGTATCAGGACTGCGAGGCGTGTTCTTGCTACTGCTTCCACGGCAGTCACGCAATCTCACTATCACGAAGTGCTCTTTGCTTCTAGTAGGTTATTGTCTTTAGAAGGCGTTATTCTGTGTGGATCAATCGACAGGGGCGTAAAAAGGTGAAAAAATTGTTGCAGTTAAGTTATATTGGAGCCTTTGTTTTACTGGGCCTAAGAACTGTATCGCCACCCTGAATCATATTTGCACACGGGAACAAACTTAAGACACTGGTTGTCGTTTCGGCACAGTGCGTTTGGCTACCCGTTGTCTAT